>VDFB02037000.1:0-73480 GCA_007258455.2 Sequoia sempervirens | reverse complement strand
TTAGTCATGCCTTTTGGGCTAACCAATGCACTGAGCACATTCATGCTGCTCATGAATGAGGTACTGAAAGAGTTTCTAGGGAATTTTGTCATTGTGTACTTAGATGATATTTTAATATTCAGTAAGTCCCTAGGTGAGCATTTGATGCATATTCGTAGAGTCTTTGAAAAGTTGAGAGAAGAAAAATTGTTGATTAATCTAAAGAAGTGTAGTTTTGTAAAGAAAGAGTTAGTGTACTTGGGGTTCGTTGTCTCAGCAGAAGGTCTGAAAATGGACCCAGAGAAGGTGAAGGCTATTCTGGAATGGCCTACCCCAAGAACTGCTACTGAGGTGAGATCTTTCCATGGTTTGGAAAGTTTTTACAGAAAGTTCATTAGAAACTTCAGTAGTATTTGTGCACCCTTGACTGAAACAATGAGAGGGGATAGAAAAGAGTTTAAGTGGAGCACTGGAGCAGCAAAGAGTTTTGATTTATTGAAGCAAAAGGTGACAAAGAGTTAAACTGGGCTTAGCCCCGTGATTTCAATAAGGTGTTTCGTGGATTAGACGCCGTTGGTTGTGCCATTTGGAGTCATGGATGAGCCACAAGAAGAAGCCCATTGCCTATTTTAGTGAAAATTAAATGATGCAAAAGAGAAAGTACTTTTGTGTATAATCAAGAATTTTATGCAATAGTTCAAGCATTAAAGAAATGGAGACATTATCCGCTGCCAAAGAATTTGTTTGTTTATCGATCATCAAGCATTACAAGATCCGAAAGTAGTCGTGAAAAGTTAAATCAGAGGCATATGAAATGGGTAGAATTTTTAGTTATACCTTTGTTTTAAAGCATAGGAGTGGCAAGTCAAATAGGGCCGCATACCTTAAGTAGGAGGCAAACATTGCTGACAGAGATGGAGATTGAAGTGGTTGGGTTCAATGAACTCAAGACACTGTATCCTAAAGATCTTGATTTTGCAGAGGCTTGGAAAGCTTGCAAAGAGCCTGTTACAGTTGACAGGACGAAGTGGCTGGATTTCATAATCCAGGATGGCATGTTGTTTAAGGGAAGCCAATTGTGTATTCCGAGGAGTTCCATGAGGGAGAACCTAGTAAAGGAGAAGCACAGTGGAGGAATGGCAGGACACTTTGGTCGGGATAAGACCATTGCCATTGTCAGCGAGCATTATTATTGGCCTCAGTTATCACAAGATGTGAAGAAGTTAGTGCAGAGTTGTAGGGTATGTCAGATGGCTAAAGGAGTGAGCCAGAATACTGGGTTGTATCAGCCCTTACCTGTACCAGAGAGGCCGTGGGAGGATATAAGTATGGACTTTGTTCTTAGTTTACCAAGGACACAGAGAGGGAATGATTCAGTATTTGTGGTAGTTGATAGGTTTTCGAAGATGGCACATTTCATCCCATGCCAGAAGACCCATGATGCAATTCACATTGCTGACTTGTTCTTCAGAAGTGGTGGAGATCACATGGTCTCCGCCAAAAGTATAGTTTCTCGTGATCGCGATACCAAGTTCGGTGGGATACTTTTGGAGGACCTTGTGGAAAAAGTTGAAGACAGAGTTGAAGTTCAGTTCTGCACACCATCCACAAACTGATGGGCAGACTGAGGTTGTGAATAGAAGTCTAGGTAACCTACTGAGATGCTTGGTAGGAGACAAACCTAAGGGATGGGACTTGATCTTACCCCAGGCAGAATTTTCTTACAACAATTCTGTCAATAGAAGTACTGGTAGATCACCATTCCAAATTGTGTATGGAGGTAGTCCCAGGACCGCTCCAGAATTGAGGAAAATGGACCGAGAGAAGAAAACTAGTGCTGAAGCCGAAGAATTTGTAGAGCACATCAAGAATATACATGAGAATGTCAGAGAACATATCAACAAGATGAATATGCAGTATAAGGCTAAGGCAGATCAGAAAAGGAGGTATAAGGAGTTTCAGATTGATGATGAAGTGATGGTCCACTTGAGGAAAGAAAGGTTTCCAGTGGGAACCTATAACAAACTAAAGATGAAGAAGTTTGGTCCTTGTAAAATTGTGAAGAGGCATGAATCAGGGAATGCATATGAGGTAGAGTTGCTAGATGGATTCAACATTTCCCCTGTGTTCAATATTTCAGATTTGACAGAGTATCATGAAGGTGGCGCAGAGGAAACACCAACAATGGAACAGTTTGGCATTCCAGCACCTACTTCAGAGAAGGAGGAGATTGAAGAAATCCTAGATAGCCGTGTGGGAAGGAGTACCAGAAACAGGCAGTATGAAGAGTATCCGGTAAAATGGAAAGGAAGGCCTGTGGAAGATTCTTCTTGGTTGTCTAAGGCAGAGGTTGACCGTTTGGGTTTTCCTCAACCATCTGAGACGTGACGGGGTCACTTCTCAAATTACCCTGGGTGTCTGATGCAGGAGCATCCAGTGGTGTGAGGGCAATCTTGCATCACCCAAAAAGAGGATTTCCATTTTGTTCATGTTGTTTTCTTTTTGTAGATGTTTTTGTATTTCTGGATACCCTTTTCGTCAAATAAGAGTTTCCAACTTTCAGAACTACTTTTCTACTTTTTCTGCTCAACTGCTATTTTTAGCAGGTTTGCATTTGAAGTCGTGGGAAGACAAAAATTTATGGGAAGGTTCAGGATGGAAAAATACACAGTCTGGTGAAAGAATCAGGTCAAGATCATTCATGACTTGAAAGTTATTCAAGTTCCAATTTCTACTTTTTGCCCTGAAAAACCTTCCGAGTTCAGTTTGAGGCACCAAACAATCCCGGATGGGCCTGAAAATTTGCAGAAACGCCAAAGTAGTCTGCCGAAGGCCTACTTTGTAGGAAATCGTATTTTCGAGAGCTTTCCGAAAAGGTATTATCATTGAAGATCCGACGGTCAGATTAAAAGTTATGGCTGCCAGAAGTTGGCGCATATTTTAGAAATGTGCTAATTTTCAACTGTGAATTTAACTTGAATTTCAAATTGTAATTTTGGCGCCAAACCGTCAAAAATCTTATCTCGAAGGTTGTTTTTGGTTCCAAACCAAAATGGGCCTATTTAGGGGCTTGTTTCTGATTTTTGGGTAACTTTTTGGGGAAAGAAGTTCGCATGCTGTGAAAGGGGATCTGGGTAATTTTCTGTCAGTCTGTAATTTGCATGAATACAGAGCTTGGGGATTTGAGATCCTCTGCATGTAAGAAGTTCAATATTTATGAATAAAATATTATTCTCTGTTTTGTGAGTGTATTTCTGTGTCTCGGGTTTGCTCCCTCGTCAAGTGGGTGAGAGAGTTGCATGGAAAAGGTAGGCTCACACATATAGCTAATCAGAATCTTTGTGGAAAATATGTTAAAAATGAGACTGAGGGGGTACTAGATTATATCCAAGTACAATAGTATTGTACACATTAACATTTGAGTCTCTAGAGACATGATTGTCCAAAGTCTAGATAATTATAGTCATCTTTTAATAGAGATTTCCTTCTCGAGTTTTAGTGGAGACTGCTAGAAAGATAATGGTTTTGTCTTGTATGTGGATTTTTTTACCAAAAGATCACTTATTTGCAAAGCTACCATTGATTGGTTTTAGATCTTGATGATGTGAACACATTTTATGATTTAAAACTATAAAAATTTGCTTTATTATTATTATTATTATTTCTGTTTTGTTTGTATATATTGTTGATAGACACTTCAGATACATATAGGCCTCATTTTATAATAAAAAATCACTTATAGACTTTAGAAAGGCACATCAAGTTTTGGGTTTTTATAATGTTATCTCACCATAGAAATATAAAATGGACAAACATATCAAGATACCAATCAAAAGAAAACAAGATGTTCAATTGTGAAGTTTATAATAGTAACAATTTTTTTTTTATATATTTTAAAATTATAACTTCCAATTATAAAGTTGACCATTTGTATTACTAATATCTACTAATTTAAAAAATCATGCAAATAGATGTGCCTATACACACACACACACATAAATTTTTCTAAAGCCTTGCTAAAATACAAATTGCAAATGTCTGCTCACGAGTTGGATAAATAATTTTAAATTATCTTCAATCTTTCATTGAATGAAAACCCAAATGTGATTATGAGTTGCATTTTTTAATGGTCATTCAAGTTGATTGAAAAATGTAATTATCAATTCAAGTGAGTATTTGGCTGCAATGTTGTGAAATATTATATTTTGTGAATTTGAGTTCATTGCAATATTTGGGTAGAGTGTTGCTCATCGTATTAAGAATTTATGGTTCATTTGGTTTGAATAGTGACAAGAGAGTTTCATCTTTCACCAAATGGTATCAGAGTAGGTGGTACTGAGCATGTCGATAGAGCACTAAATGTGAGGTAGTCTACACTAAGACTTGCAGATAAAGTAGAAAAAGTGTGGTGAAGAAAAACTCATGTGGGGATTATTGCAGGTGGAGAGAAGACCTAAGCAATTGAGAGGTAGGCAACCACCAAAAGAGAGTGTGATTGTAGATTTTCGAGCATGAGGTGAGATGTAATACCCCTCATGTTTTGGATGCTCTTCGATACTCTTATGTGTTGGTTTTGTACTTGGTTTGTGATGGTGATTAGTTCACCAGATTGGTTGTGTGTGGATTCATAGTTTGGTTGGTTTGTTGCACTTGACATTACTTATGATGTTTGATGATACATTATCTGGTGATTACATTATTTGGTTATGCTATGGTTTTCTTTAATAATATATATGGTGATGATGTGATTCTATACTGCTATTTTTTTTGATGTGTTTGCTAGTGAGTCTTGGTGAAAGGACAAAGTGGCATCACTCACTCACGAGTGCCCTGTTACCCCATGATTACCTTTTACGGTGTGTCTGAAATTGAGATTTACATGCTACTTAATATTTGTTTCTATGCAGGATGTAGGTATAAGACACCGACTCCACCTATTTGACAGGTCTGAGTGTGTCCCATAAACCCAACGGGCATGATGTTGAAAAAGGAGTTGATAAGGAAGTGTCCCCGTCCCAAGTCCATCACCTCATTGTGAGTCTTATAGTGTCCTGGTTTTGACCTTGTCCTTCTTTCAGTATTGATTGTTGTTGATTATTTATTTTATTTGGGGATAGTTGTTATTTAATTTATATTTATTTTATATGGGATTAATTAATGTTATTTTGTTGATATGATTAATTGTAGGTAATTGTAATTCAATTAAATGTTGGATTAAAATATTGTAAATTAAAAGTTATTTAATTAATTAAAAGGTATAAATTAATTACTTTAAATAAATAATGTTTTATGATAATTGTAAATTATCTTTTTCAAAATATTAATATTATAAAATATAATGATAATATCATGTGAGGATAAATGTGAAAATAATGAATTTTTAATTAAATTTGTGAGATAAATGTGACCTTTTAAAGCATGAAAAAGGAACCAATGCATGTTATGGATTTTTGGAAAAGGAAGAGCTTTAATTATTTTTCTTTATTTTTATTATTGTGAGAGGAAGAGGTTTCTCTACACAAGAATGGTTTTTGGGTTTTGGTCTTGTGAAGAAGAAGTAACAACGGTTGAAGAAAAAATATGTGTGCTTCTCTATTAAAAATTGTTCTTTGTAAGGAAAAATATAATATTGATCTAGAAGTTAGCTTAAAGAAGGAATTGGAGAAGGAACTATAGAGGAAGTTTGTTTTTGAAAGAGGAATAAGGGCTGTCGTGTTAGGATTCAACATTAAACAAAGGACTCCAGGTTTTTTTTGATTTATTAATTCTTTTGTTTTTTTTATAGTTCTATAAGGGAAATGAAAATCATGTCTGCCATGCTTGAAATTTATATATATGTTTAAAAGAAGGTTCTATTGTTGGAAATTTTTTTGTGTCAAACTTTTGAATCTTTACTAGAAAACTATTGAAAAACCCTATGTTCTCTCTTCAACCAAACTATTTATGAAATTCTCGATTGGAAAAGAAAACAAATTTATTATGGGGATTAAAATTGTATGCCCAAATTTATTTTGTGTGGAGAAAAATTGGGCTATTGTTCATATTACTTATTTTATATTTTGTGGGAATATATATATATGTGTGTGTGTGTGTGTGTGTGTGTGTGTGTGTGTGTGTGTGTGTGTGTGTGTGTGTGTGTGCTTTTATATATATATATATTTACATATGTTTATATTTTATCTTCTTAAAAAAAAATTATATTTTGCAACAGAGAATCTAGTTTCTAGTGTGTTTGTAAAAAAATAAATAATAATAATTAAAAATAATAAAATAAAATAAATTATATAATATATATATTTATATTTGGGGGGGAGTGGTCGGCTATTGCCGTACCACCCCTGACCCCATGGTAGACTATGCGCAGCCACCACAAGGTTGTGCACAATAGCCAATGGCTATTGGGCACATCCATGTGGGTGTTGCGGCCTCCCCATAGGGAGGTATGTAGTACCTTTGGGTTGCGTGGGATTTTTAAAAAAAAAATTTAATTTCAATTTAATTTAATTTGTTTTCTTTATAACATATATATATATATATATATATATATATATATATATATATATATATATATATATATATATACTGAAATCAGGGAATAATTAGCTAATGCTGAAATTCGCAATGTTGAATATTTTAGTGTGATCGATTAAATTAGAAATAAACTTTGTGATTTAAATTAAGATGAATGTTCTCAAGTGAATTAATTTCTTTATTTCTTGCTGAAATTATTTTGTAACAAGATATGTTATATGGTGTTGTTTGAATTTTAGCTTATTCGTGTACATAATTGTTTACTCTTGAAATTTTCATTGAGTCAATTATGGTTTTCTCTTAATTGGGATTATGTCTTGTGGGAAAAACCCTTAAGTTAGTTATCCTTCTATAGGAGCTTAAGTTACTTGCTAGGGACTTCTAGAGGCATCTGGAAATAACATATATTTATGATCTTTTAATTTGATATTTGTCTCTATTTTAGACTACAGTTATGACCTTTGGTTTACATTTGGGGATGTACCATTTTATGGGTGTATATTCATATGAATTTTGGTGAGATGGTTTTTCCTCGTGGTTGTTCTATTTTGTGGTTTATTGTTTTGGTTGGTACAACCCCTTGGTATTGGATTTTACGTTTTGGGTTTCTAGGGAGAGTGGCTCTACGAGGGCGTTGGTGCACAAAGGGGCTGTCAAGATAACCCACGTTAGAGTTAGAGTAAAAAAGTGATAACCTAATTAATTAATTAGGGGGTGGGTAGTAAAACATTAACAAGATAATTATGGATGCCATGTCCACCTGCTAGGGCTTTCATAGACTAAAGGTGGGCTAAGAAGGTCGTGGTTGGCAAGATCGTTGCCTCATCTCCACAAGAGGTTAACGGTTCCACATGAGTCATCCTATGGGGTTGGCACCTAGAGAGACTATTAGGATAACCATAGATGGGGGTGACACCTAGAGAAAGGCAGTCAAGATAACCCATGTAGAACTATGCGATGACACTCTCTTCTAGCATTCCGTTGAGTTTTTTTTATTGCTAACCTCTGGAAGTGGTCTATTGACATGATTTGGTGATTTATTGTTGTTATGTTTTGGGAGTGGTCTTTTGATATTATGTTTCCTTTGACTTCTCTTTATTTTCATGTATGGAGTTTAGTCTTGCATTTTATGTTTGGATGTGCATGGTTGAGGATCCTTCCTTATTTACTCCTAGCATGGTAGTGGTTGGGTGGAACTTGTTACGAACCCCGTTGGGTCCCCTATGATGCAGTTGTACCATTCAATGCAGAGTTTGCTGATGCAAATTGATCTAGGGTTCATATGTTACCAGATGTATATTTGTACTCTAGATGTATTTTATGTATTGATCTATCACTCCCACATGTGTTGGGAAGATGTATGATGTAATTTTATATATGTGTTCATTGAGATGTACTAGCAAAATGATGTAATGTTTTATCACACCATGTAAATCATTCTAAAACTATAATTTGTAAATACTTTTAATGTTATGTTTTTGATAAAGGGTAAAACAGGTTTTACAAGGACCCAAAACTACAAAGTTTACAACAAAAAAGATAGGAAAGAAGAGTCCAACATAAACAACTAGCTTCCCAAAAGATAAAAATTAGAACAAGTAGCAACCATCCTCAAAAGACTAGGAAGGTCAAACAAAAAAATCTAGTAGAAAGACCAACAAAAAAATTGGCCGCAATGAACCTAGAGTCTTGAGGACATACTTTGTCTCAACCTCTAGGTTCTGCATATCATGAACACCCTTCTTAAAAGTTTGAATCATTTGCAGAGTGGGGGGAGCCTTCCTCTTCAAATTGGCCCTAGTTCTCTTAGAAATTCCAGTGTCCTCCTCCTGGTTTCTTTCATTGGTTTCCTCCAGATCAACCACCAAAGACCCCTGTTAAGCTTTGTCTAGTTTCTTGGTCATGGCATTGATGATGATGGCATTGTGTCTGGCCATACGATTGTTTTGCTCAGCAATAATTTTGATAGTATTTTTTATTTTCTCCACCTTGATTTCAACATTTTCTTCTTACCAGCATGGTGCTAAGTATCTTTGTTGAAACCGTAATCTCTTCATTCCACCTCTTTCTTTTCAATCATAGCAACCTTGGCTCCCAACTCTTCTAGTTTACTTTGAAGGGCCCAATTTTTTATCTTTAGCTCGTTAATGTTATGTTGTATCTATGGAAATATGTATTTTATATTTCCATGTTTAATTTATTGTAATTTGCATGTATGGTTTTATATGGATTATTGTTAACATTTTGGTTATCATTAATGAATGTTTAAATGAAGATATGTAAATGAATGGATTAAATTATTGGAAACTTAATGTTACATCTATTAACTTTGTTATGGAATAGTTTAGGTAATGTCACCTCGTGTACCCCAAGGGACTTAGGTGTGTAACTTGAAAACATTAGTTATGTTAGAAAACTTAGAGTACATTCTTTATATTTAAAAAAAATAAAAATTGTTGCTTTTTTTAGTTGTTCCTTTGGGGTTTGTAGGACGGGGCATTACAACTTGGTATCAGAGCCAATATTGCTAACACTGGGTTCTTTGGGTAGTTTGTGTCTGTTAGGAAGCCTTTGTGTTAACTCTTGATCTCACATACCCCTAATTGATGTGTAGGATCATGCCTCGGGGTAGATGTCGTGGCCGAGTAAGAGGCCAAGGTGGTGGTTGTGGGGCTAGCCGCCAAAGTCCATCACCACTGAGCTCCCAAGGTTCAGAGCGAGAGGAACGATAGAGTTCTCAAAAAAATCTGTTAGGTGGTGGTCAAAACCTGAAACAACTAGGTTTAGATGGACAATTGCAACATTTACTGGAGGAGATACTGTGTTGTTTAGGCCCTAGGAAAGTGGAAGAAAAGAGGTTGGAAAGGGAAAGGGAAAGGTCACCTAAACATGAGGAAATAACAGTTGATCAGGATACAGTAGTGGCGGGTCACATGAGAGACCTCTTGAGAGCACAACCTCCCACATTTGATGGCTCTAGTGGGGGTCTTAAGGTAGAGACATGGCTGATTGAATTGGATAGATTCTTTGCTATGCATCCCTATGGTAGTAATACTAGGGCTAGGTACACCATCATGCACCTCAGAGGCTTCGCATCCACTTGGTGGTGGCTAGACGAACAAAAATTACATATTGACATCAACATGGTGACTTGGGAATTGTTTATGGAGAGATTTAGGGACCATTTCCTTTTTTTATTACTGGAGGCAACACAAAGTAGATGAATTCTATGAGTTAAGACATATGGCAATGTATGTGGAGCAATATGAGCATCATTTTTATGAGCTCAAATAGTATGCAGGGATTGGTAATGATGAGCCAATGCTTGTACAACACTTTGTTAGGGGCTTAAATGCCCAAATCAGTGGTGGAGTTAGAGTCTTCGAGATGAAGACAATGGAGGTAGCTATTGAGAAGGCTCGTCTAGTAGAAGAAAATTTGGCAATGGCATTGGGTGGTCACACAGGAGTTTAGATCGATAGTGTTCAAACATAAGGTTCTGGTTCTAGAGGTGGACAACCTCAAGCTGCAAGGTCTTCTTGGAATTTTTGGGCACCCTCTAAGGGTGGTCCACAGTAGTAGCAATAGTCACAACCCAAACATGACAAATCATAGTCTTAGCAGGGAGATAAATCTCAATTCAGGAAGAAATGAAGCTGGCAGCGAATTAGACTGGATCGTTTTGAGTAGCCTGCACATCGCAAACAGTCGGCACCTTCATGAGGCAGATTTTAGTAGTTGAGGGCACCGTCTAGTGTTAGAGGATTTGGGTGAGGCACAAGCAGTTTCTCTTGTTGGAAACAGGGACATATTACCAGACAATTTCCATAGAGGAGCACTTCAGGTTTTAGTCAGAGACCAACTACTTTTGAACTAATAGTGGGCAATGCGGGTAGAGCACATCAAGTGTTTGCAAGTGGACAATCGTTAAGTAGAACATCAGGGCACTATAATTGAGACATTAGGTGTGTTTCATGACACTAGTATTTCCATTATGTTTGATTCTAAAGCATCTGATTCATTCATTTCCCCTTCAGTAGTAGAGCGTTGTAGACTGGTGTTAGCAAGGCAAGAAAATAAGTGGCAGGTCGAATTGGCCTCTAAGGCTAAGGTAGTGGTTGAGTCTCTAGTACAAGGTTGTAATTTGAAAATTGGGTCACTCATGATTATGGTGGATCTCTAAATCCTACCTCTTGGTTCTTATGATGTTCTAGGTATGGATTGGTTGAGTGCCCGCCATGCCATAATTGTTTGTTGACGTAAGGCTGTGTTGTGTTGATGATATGGGTATTGAGGTTGAGATCATTGGTTTTCAGAGACCTATCTTGCTACATTTGATCTCAACCATGTAATTAAAAAGGTGCTTTAGATAGGGTTGTCAGCTATTTTCTATGTCTACTAATGATTTGGACTCGGAATAGAGTCAAGGGATTTCATTGGATGAATACCCTCTTTTTAAGAAATATTATGATGTTTTTCCAAGTGAAATTCTAGGGATTTCACCAAAGCTTGACATCGACTTCAGAATTGACCTTGTCCCTAAAGCTGAGCCTATATCTTGGGCTCCATACTAGATGACAAAGCAGAAATTGCAGGAGCTCCTTTTGTAGTTGGAGGAAATTTTAGAAAAAGGATTCATCCATCGTAGTGTTTCTCCTTGGGGAGCACCAGTTATATTTGTGAAAAAGGACGGTTTTCTCAGATTATATATTGATTATAGGTAGCTTAACAAAGTAACGATCAAGAATCAATTTCCTTTGCCAAAAATTGACGACTTGTTCGATCAGATAAAAGGAGCTCAAGTTTTCTCCAAGATTGATCTTAAATCTGGTTATCATTAGTTGCATATAGCTAATTCTAATATACATAAAATTACATTTCATACTTGATACAGACATTATGAGTTCACTGTTATGTCATTTGGGTTAATGAATGCACCATTAGTTTTTATGTGCCTTATGAATGGATTATTTCAAAACTATTTGGATAAGTTTGTGCTTGTGTTTCTTGATGACATCCTGGTTTATTCTAAATCAATGGAGGAGCACGAGGAAAATCTGAGATAGGTATTACAATGCTTGAGGGACAATCAACTGTTTGCTAATTTTGCTAAGTGCGAGTTCTACAAAACATAAGTGAAATATTTGGGGCACGTAATCTCAAGTGCAGGTATTGCAGTAGATCCGTCAAAGATCTAGGCTATTGTTGATTGGCTAGCACTAGCATCCAAGAATGTGCTAGAGATTTATAGTTTCATGGGTTTACTAGGCTACTATCAGTGGTTTGTACAAGGTTTTTCTAGGATCTCACATCCCATTACTTCCCTTTAGAAGAAAGGGAAGAAGTTCATTTGGTCTGATCAGTGCTAGAAAACATTTGAGATCCTTAAGGACAGGTTGACTAATGCACCAATATTGGCAGTGCCTAATCCTACTAAGGATTTCGTGGTGTGCACAGATGCTTCCTTGGAGGGCTTAGGAGCCGTCTTGATGCAAGAAGGTCGTGTAATTGCTGACGAATCCCGCAAGCTCAAGGATCATGAGCTAAATTACCCAATGCATAACTTAGAGTTCGCTGCAGTGGTTCATGCCCTTGTGAGATGGAGACATTTCTTATTGGGTCATAGGTTCGAGCTTCACAACGATCATCACATTTTGCAATACATTTTTACACAACCGAACCTGAATGCTAGGTAGAGGAGATGGATGGAATTCCTCTGTGAATATGATTTTGAGATCAAGTATGTTTAGGGAAAGGAAAATGTAGTGGCTAATGATTGGAGTTGGCGGAGACATAAAATTTCTGCAGTGGCTCTTGAGGTTGATTTGAGGAGTTAGGTCCTTGCAGCACTTCCCACAGATAGCTGGTATAGGAAGTGAAGGAGAAAATTGAATCAGGTAGAGCTTTGGAAGGAAATTTTGTAGGGTATTCATTGGAGTCTGATGGTCTTTTGAGGTATTTGGGTTGCATGTACATGCTTTTTTGCTGAGGGTCTTCAGACTCTAATTGTGACTGAGGCTCATTGAGCTCCCTACTCTACTCACCTGGGAGTTAAGAAGATGTATGTAGATCTTCGTACACTGTACTTTTGGGATGGCATGAAGAGGGATATTGCAGATTTGGTGGCTAGGTGTTTGGAATGTCAAAGGGTCAATGAAAAACACTAGCATCCTGCACGTCTTTTACATCCGCATCTCATTCTAGAATGGAAGTGGGACATAATTTCAATATACTTTATTGTGGGATTTCCTATGACTTCTCGACGACATGATGCTATCATGGTCACAATTGATAGATTAACCAAGGTGGCACACTTATCCCCCATTTGATCATCTTACGCTACTTCTTCAGTTGCTAGAATCTTCATGGTATTCCACATAGAATTATTTCTAACAGGGACCCCGTGTTCACATCTGCATTGTGGACATCATTACAACGTGCCTTAGGAACTCAGCTGAATTTTAGTTCTACCTACCATCCTGAAACAGACGGTCAGACAGAGTGGGTTAATCAAGTTTTTGGGGACATGCTTCGTATGTACGTGATGGATCAACAGTCACATTGCCAGGATTATTTGCATCTGGTGGAGTTTTCCTACAACAATGGGTATCATAGCTCAATTGGTATGGCCCCCTTTTAGGCTATATGGTTGTCCCTGCAGGACCCCATTAAGTTGGGACCATCTTGAGTAAAAACTTCTCTTAGGTCCTGAAATGCTTCAAGACATGAAGCAGCAGGTAGCTCGCATCAGAGAGCATCTTGCGGCAGCATAGGATAGATAGAAGAAATATGATGATGCACATAGAGTTAACCGTCAATTGTCTGTTGGTGATCGAGTCTTTTTGAGAGTGCGACTGCGAAGGATCCCAATTCATTATGGAAAGGGTTCCAAGCTTGTGCCTTGATTTTTTAGAACATTTGAAGTTCTAGAAAGGATTGGCCCTGTTTCTTATCGCCTAGCATTGCCACCCTATCTACTGCGGATTCACTATGTTTTTCATGTTTCAGTTCTTAGGCCATATTATCTAGATGTTACTCACGTACTTGATTGGAATAATCTACAGGTCAAGGATGGGCAACTAGCACTCGAGTCTGTGGCCGTACTACAACATCAAAGACTCACCCTCAGGGGAAAAGCTCTTGAACAAATGTGGGTTTAGTGGGACCCGAAAGATGAGACTTTGGTGACATGGGAGGATGCATCCCGTATTAGAGAGGCTTACCCATATTTATTTAGTGGCTTCAAGGAGTAAGCCATGTTCTAGGGGGGAGGATGTAATACCCCCCGTGTTGTAGATACTCTTTGATACTCTTATGTGTTGGTTTTGTACTTGGTTTGTGATGGTGATTAGTTCACTAGATTGGTTGTGTGTGGCTTCATAGTTTGGTTGGTTTGTTGGACTTGACATTACTTATGATGTTTGACGATACATTATGTGGTGATTACATTATTGGGAAATGCAATAGTTTTCTTTATTAATATACATGGTGATGATGTGATTCTATACTACTATGGTTTCTATTGTGTTTACTAGTGATTCCTGGTGAAAGGATGGAGTGGCATCACTCGCTCATGAGTGTCTTGCTACCCCGCGATTGCCTTTCACGGTGTGTCTCCAATGGAGATTTACATGCTATTTGACATTTGTTTCTATGTAGGATGCAGGTACATGACACTGACTCCACCTATTTGACAGGTCTGAGTATGTCCCATAAACCCAACGGGTATGATGTTGAAAAGGGAGTTGATAAGGAAGTGTCCCCATTCCAAAGCCTGTCACCTCATTGTGAGTCTTACGGTGTCATAGTTTTGACCTTGTCCTTGTTTCAATATTGATTGTTGTTGATTATTTATTTTATTTGTGGATAATTGTTCTTTGATTTATCTTTATTTTATATGGGATTAATTAATGTTATTTTGTTGATATGATTAATTGTAGGTAATTGTAATTTAATTAAATGTTGGATTTAAATATTGTAAATTAAAAGTTATTTAATTAATTAAAAGGTATAAATTAATTAATTTAAATAAATAATGTTTTATGATAATTGTAAATTATCTTTTTCAAAATATTAATATTATAAAATCTAATGATAATATCATGTGAGGATAAATGTGAAAATAATAATTTTTTAATTAAATTTGTGAGATAAATGTGAGCTTTTAAAGCAAGGAACCAATGCATGTTGTGGATTGTTGGAAAAGGAAAAGCTTTAATTATTTTTCTTTATTTTTATTATTGTGAGAGGAAGAAGTTTCTCTACACAGGAATGGTTTTTTGGTTTTGGTCTTGTGAAGAAGAAGTAACAACAGTTGAAGAAAAAATATGTGTGCTTCTCTATTAAAAAATGTTCTTTGTAAGGAAAAATATAATATTGATCCAGAAGTTAGCTGAAAGAAGGAATTGGAGAAGGAACTACAGAGGAAGTATGTTTTCAAAAGAGGAAGAAGGGCTATTGGGTTTGGGTTTGACATCAAGTGAAGGACTCTAGGTTCTTTTTGAATTATTAATTCTTTTGGTTTTTTATAGTTTTGTAAGGGAAATGAAAATCATGTTTTCCATGCTTGAAATTTATATATATGTTTAAAAGAAGGTTCTATTGTTGGAAATTTTTTTGTGTCAAACTTTTAAATCTTTAGTAGAAAACTATTGAAAAACCCTCTAATCTCTCTTCAACAAAACTAGTTATGAAATTCTCGATTGGAAAAGAAAATAAATTTATTATGGCAATTAAAATTGTATGCCCAGATTTATTGTGTCTAGAGAAAAACAGTGCTGCTGTTCATATTATTTTATTTATATTTTGTGGGAATATATATATATATATATATATATATATATATATATATATATATATATATATATATATATATATGTATGTATGTATATATATATATATACATTCACATAATTTTATATTCTATCTTTTAAATATATATATATATATATTGCAACAGAGAATCTAGTTTCTGGTGTGTCTAAAAAAATAAAAATAAATTATATAAAAAATATATATATATCTATATTTGGGGGGGAGTGGTCGGCTTCCGTCGTACCACCCCTGACCCTGTGGTAGACTATGTGTAACCACCATAGGGTTGTGCACAACAACCGATGGCTGTTGGGTGCAGCCATGTGGGGGTTGCGACCTCCCCACAGGGGGTTACACAATACCTTTGGGCTGTGTGGGTTTTCTTTTATTAAAAGATCTTTTAATTTAAATTTTTTTTAATGTTTTTTTAAATAATATACATATATCATATGTAAATATATATGTATATATATATATTAATATATGTGTATATATATGTATATATACATAGATATATATTAGTAAATTATAGTGAATCATATGGTTAACTATTAATTTTATAATGTGATTTAAATGAATGATTTTTAATATATGTTTTATTTATATATACATATATGTATATATGCATAAAAGCGTATATATATATATATGCTGAAATCATGGAATAATTAGATAATGTTGAAATTTGCAATGTTGGATATTTTAGTGTGATCGATTAAATTAGAAATAAACTTTGTGGTTTAAATTAAGTTGAATGTTCTTGAGTGAATTAATTTATTTATTTCTTTGTGAAATTATTTTGTAAAGAGATATGTTATATGGTGTTGTTTAAATTTTAGCTTATTCATGTACGTAATTGTTTACTCTTGAAATTTTCATTGAGTCAATTATGGTTTTCTCTTAATTGGGATTATGTCTTGTGGGTAAAACCCTTAAGCTAGTTATCCTTCTATAGGAGCTTAAGTTACTTTGTAGGGACTTCCAGAAGCATGGGGTAATGATGTGTATTTATGATCTTTTAATTTGATATTTGTCCTTATTTTAGACTATAGTCGTGACCTTGAGTTTACATTTGGGGTTGTACCGTTTAATGGGTGTATATTCATATGAATTTTGGCGAGATGGTTTTTCCTCATGGTTGTTCTATTTTGTGGTTTAGTGTTCTATTTGGCACAACCCCTTGGTATTGGATTTTACATTTTTGGTTTCTAGGGAGAGTGGCTCTACATGGGCGCTGATGCACAAAGGGGCTGTCAGGATAACCCACGTTAGAGTTAGAGTAAAAAATGATCACTTAATTAATTAATTAGGGGGTGGGTAGTAAAACATTAACAAGATAATTATGGATGCCTCGTCCACCTGTTAGCGCATTCACAGACTAAAGGTGGGCTAAGAAGGCTATGGCTGGCAAGATCGTTGCCTCATCTCCATGAGAGGTTAACAGTTCCACATGAGTCACCCTATGAGGCCAACACCTAGAGAGGCTATCAGGATAACCATAGATGGGGGTGATGCCTAGAGAAAGGCAGTCAAGATAACCCATATAGGACTGTGCGATGACACTCTCCTCTAGCATTCCCTTGAGTTATTTTTATTGCTAACCTATGGAAGTGGTGTATTGATATGATTTGGTGATTTATTGTTGTTATGTTTTGGGAGTGCTCTTTTGATATTATGTTTTGTTTGTGTTCTATTGCTTTTTGTGTGGAGTTTAGTCTTGCATTTTCTATTTCGATGTGCTTGGTCGAGGATCCTTCCTTATTTACTCCTAGCATGGGGTGGTCGGTTGGAACGTGCTACACACCCCGTTGGGTCCCCTATGATGCAGTTGTACCATTCAGTGCAGAGTTTGCAAATGTAGTTTGATACAGGGTTCATATGTTACCAAATGTATATTTGTACTCCAAATATATTTTATGTATTGATGTATCACTCCCACTTGCATTGGGAAGACTTATGATGTAATTTTGTATATGTGTTCATTGAGATGTACTAGTAGACTGATGTAATGTATATTCACACCATATAAATCATTCTATAAGTACAATTTGTAAATATTTTTAATGCTATGTTGTATCTGTGGAAATATGTACTTTATATTTCCATGTTTAATTTATTGTAATTTGCATGTATGGTTTTATATGGATTATTCTTATAATTTTGGTTATCATTAATAAATGTTTAAATGAAGATATGTGAATGAATAGATTACGTTATTGGAAATTTAATGTTACATCTATTAACTTTGTTACGAGATAGTTTAGATAATGTCACCTCATGTACCCCAAGGGACTTAGGTGTGTAACTTGAAAACATTAGTTATATTAGAAAACTTAAAGTACATTCTTTATGTTTAAAAAAAAAAAAAAAATGTTGCATTTTTTAGTTGTTCCTTTGGGGTTTGTGTGACAGGGCATTACATGAGTTATGAAATATTGCAACAGATGAGATGGGTATAGTCATAAGGCAGAAAACCGTGATTTGGGAAGCATGGATATTGCATGAACAAAATAAGAAATGAGGATGATTGTGGATATCAATCAGTGATTTGAAAAGCTAGATAAATTGGAAGCACAACTAAATGAATAAGAAGACATGAAAAAAGATGAT
The DNA here is from genome assembly GCA_007258455.2 of Sequoia sempervirens. Classification (NCBI taxonomy): domain Eukaryota; kingdom Viridiplantae; phylum Streptophyta; class Pinopsida; order Cupressales; family Cupressaceae; genus Sequoia; species Sequoia sempervirens. Next base: position 55,546 of record VDFB02037000.1, on the reverse strand, counting down.
GAGGATGGAATGAACAAGAAAGAGCCTACAATAGAGGTAGTCATAGAGGAGAAAAATAAAGATGCAGTGATGGAATGCAAAGAGGTTGCAATTAAGAATGATGAAGAAGATGATTTGTTATTGCAGACTTTGGGAATGGAGTGAATGGTTGGAGAAGACCACGACAATTGAAAGCAGAAAGGAAAGCATCGAAACAAAGAAAGTAGAAGTTATTGATGGAATCAATTGTAAATTTGCAGCAATGACTGAAAGGCTAAATATTGTTGCATTTTTTTATGATGCTTTTGTACTTCCACTTGAGGTAGTCAAGGTTGAAGAGTGTGGAGAAGAACCTATGGAAATATTTGATTTCCATAATGTATTCAATGAATATTTGTATACAGTATACTGTGATATGAATGACATAAGAGTTTGGTGGAGGAGGTTGGTTACTCGTGTGCTAGATCCCATGAAGGAGAGGAGAGGATAAAATAATTTGTTAGACGAGGATGAATGTTCATGGTGGGTGTGAATCCACAAAAGGCATTCAATGAGAAAATATCAAGTCATATTTGAGTTTTGTGTATACATTGACCATGATAATGTTCTTAAGGCACCATTGGCATTGTGTGCAAGTTCATGGACCATGTGAAAGTTGAAATCTAACCTCAATTGGCTAGTGTATTCAATTAGATGTATACCTTCCTTTTGAGTGTGTTGGTGTGATTAGAAAATGCCTATATGATAGATGAAAAGAGTCATCATACTATTTGTTTTATTGAATATTTACATTAAAATTTAAAGGCAAAAGAGGCAATGCCTCATGTGTTGCAAGATATGGAATGTGAAAAGTAATAATTAATAATTGACAAATTTCAATGCCGAGCTCAAAATACATTTTGGAGATTTAAAAGGAAAAAAAGACAAATTTTGAATGGGAAGCTAAGGGGTCGCACTAAGGGAAATAAGAGGTGCATCATTTTGAATGAAATGTATATTGCAGATTGGGATACCAGGGAGCGACGCCTTATCATGACTGAGGACATATGAACTGGTAAGGAAAGAAAGAGGTCACAATATGCCACACAGGAGAGAAGTGGCGTAGTAGAAAAAAAAGGGAAAGAGTGAGACCACGCATGGGAAAAGGAATGGCGGATGAACAAAAACATAAATGTTAGAAAACAAATCATTGTAGGATTTGCTAAAGATGAAAGTTTGATTGGCATTTGTAGGAGGATGAAAACGTAAAGGGTTGCATAGTGATACTATGACAGAATAAGAAGTCCATGCAGTCGAAGAATGGTAACAAGGGCCTCTAGTTAAGATGAAAAGAATAGTGGTCACAAGTAGAAGAGAACAAAGGGGCGATACATTTAAAAGCTCAAATTAAATGAAGGAGATAAAAAATAGTTTGAGTGAGAGCTATAGAGTTGTCTAAAGCCTTGATATAAATAAATTCAAATTATCTTTAGTCTTTTATTGAATGAAAATGTAAATGTGAGTATGAGTTGCATTTTGTTAATGGTCATCAAGCTTGATTCACAAATGTAACTGTCAATTCAAGTGAGTATTTGATTGCAAAGTTGTGAAATCTTGTATTATGTGAATTTAAGTTCGTTGCAATATTTAGGTAGAGTGTTGCTACTTTTATTATGAATTTGTGCAACTCTTGTGTTTGTTGGATTTGATCAAATTAGAACATCATGTTTACAACCTAAGGCACATATCTGATTCAAAACTTAATAAACACATTAAGAAAAAAAAAACTGTCTTCCATATTTGTAAAAACTTAAAATCATATACCTGCATAAGAAGGTTTCCCTATTTTTTTTTTGTTCAATAATGAAGGAAGAATGACTTCAAGAAAAAAGTAGGTTTCCTTAATCATGTGATAAGTGACAACAAAATATTTGACATTGAATGATGTGATAGAAATGACTCATGTTTGAGAGTGGCTTGTAGGTGAAATACTTGAGGGTGAATGAACATCAATATGGTGAATTAACTTAACAAGTAAAGTCACCTTTTACAGAAATATACAATTAACAAAAATGAGATATAATTTTAATTGAACAATAAGTCGAACATTTATAATCTCAATCTTAATCACCAAAATACATCTTTTATTTAACATATCTAACCCAATATAATTTCAATACAGCCATATTTCTCTTTTTTACCTTTATTCTCTCACATTCAAACCATTGTCAAAATATGAAAATTACATCTACCAAGATCTAAATTTGATGACGATAGAGCTATATTCAAACATTTTTATCACAAAATACAATCATAATTGAGAGGAAGGGTCGATAGTCAAACTTGCTATGGTATTTGTGCTTCATTAGACGTGTTAAAAGAGCCATTGATTATAAGTATCTAAAGAAAACTAGATAAGTAGAGAAGGGCATGAAGCACGAGTAAAAATTACTGAGATACCCTCTATGAAAAACAAAACACGACTAGTAATTCGCAACCAATACCGAAGATAACGCAGTCAAGGTTACATTTACGGGGAATATGCATTATTGTTTTCTTTTTCCAACATGGTTTTGTTTATATTCGTTGAACAAATAAAAATTGAATTTGTTTACATGTCATAATACTATATATCTTGATAGAATAAGTAAAGAGTATTAAATGTAGTCAAGGCTATATATATTGGGATTACAATCTTAGATAAATGTAAAATTATTTATTAATTTGTTTTTTTTTTTTTGCATGTTTGTATTTAGTGGAGTAAAATATAAAATAAAAACTAAAAAAAATAATAGAGTATGTCATATTAATCTATATTGTAAAAGAAATAAAGAACTAAAAAGAAATAGAGAACATAGTATTAAATATAGTCAAGGTTAAGGTTATGTTTATAGGGAATACAATCTTAGATTTAGAAAATCTCACTGTCTAACCTACCCTTCTCTTTTCACATATTTTGTTTAGACTTGTAGAATATAAAATAAAATTGTGAAAAATAAGGCAGATTAGACAATAATATTTCTTTAATCTCTAATATCAATTGTGGAAGTTCTAATATAAATTTAGAAGCTTAGTGAGAAATATATTATGACACAATGAGAATAATGTTTGGGCATTGATAATCTAGTAATTGAAATGTTAAGTATAGAAAGTATTGAACTCTATAGTAAGAACTAAATGACTACAACACTTATGGATACCTAAAAATTGAAACAAACTTGAAAGAAAATGATTTTTGATGATAAAACATTACTTTTACACTATTGATGCTCTTACATCAGACACCCCAAAAAACTAAAAATGTCATATGCTCACTTTGGGATGTTTAAAAGAAAAACATGTTCACCTTTTTTGTAGATATTTATATTTATTCTTCAAATTTTGTTAACTTTCCCTTTTCGAGATATTCTATATGATTCTTTTCCTTGTACTCTTTCTATATTTTTTGTCGAGTATCTCTTCAATTTCCTTAGCTTTTTGTTCTAACATCTACTATCTCCAATTCAATTGTGTACCTTATTCTTCCACTTCACCTTCATGATCCTCATATGGATTTCTAATTTTGAACACTAGTAATACACAAAAACCTAAAGGTAACTCTACTACATATGACTTACCATAATTAAACTTCTTCATTTTGATCTCAACATAAGCACCCCATAGAAATATTTATTTTCTCACATTTATTATCACGTAATATCCAATTTCATATTCCTTATGTCCTCTCTACATATCATACTTTTCTATATACTTATTATTCATTTTGTCCAATTGATTTCTCACCACATTATGTAATATCTTCATGTTATCTAGAAATTCTTCTTGTTTTAAAGTAATACTCTCTGAAATTCTAATATTTCTTAGTTCTCATACATTTCTTGGATTATTTTTATATACTATCTCAAATTTTGCTCCTTGCACTCCTTTTTACTAACGTATTATATGCACTCTACTTACAACAATGCCATGTCTCAACTACTTATCACTTCACCTACTAAATATCTCAGCAAACTAGCTAGACTCATGTGTATTGTTTTCATTTTTCTATTACTCATGAATGATATTTTGAATTAAACTTAAATTTTTTCCTTATCATTTTCCATAATGCCTTCTAAAGATAACAAGAAAAAATGATGTCCCTATTAGAAAATATACTTCTTTGAAACAATTATAATATCATAATATCTTAAAAAATTAAATCACATACATGTAACACATCATTAGAATTTTTGAATGCTATAAACAATGTTATCTTTGAAAATCTATCCACTCCAATAAATATTCAATCATTTCATATTTTGTGGGGACGACATGGGCTTTTCTCATAATATTTTAACAATGATGTGTAGAATGTAGACACAATTATAGAAATCAAATCTAATGATTTATCTATGTCAAGACCCTCACTTATCATACAAAAGATATCCTAAGATGTTTTAACCTTATGTTGAACTACAAAAAATTCATAAGTATCACTGAATAGTTGTTACAATAAAACAACAATAGATATTTAATTTCTAATATGATAGATAACAATATGTTACAAAAATCATATCTTGTTGTATAGGAGCGAATTTGTGCCCCTTATGTAAATTCCCCCTTTTTCCCTTCCCCACTTTAGAAAACCAAATCCGAATGCTAAATTCCACATAATCTTGTTGCCTTCATTCCACTTGGCAGTTGTTTTGTGTGTCAGTAGAGGAACAACTGTCTGGGATGCCTGCTCGGCATGCAAACTTCCACGTAACCCACAGATGTCCATGCGACTCGCTTACATCCCTGAAAAATTCCAACATCTGGAGCCTATAGAGGCATTACACTTCCCATTAGAGGTTGATTTGTAACACCCCCTTCAACTAACCGACCCGAATATGGTCGTTTTCTTCATTCTCTCCTTCAAATTCACTCCTCATGCTTTCATTTCATCTTCTAAGAACTCAAATTGATCTTCTAAGCATTCAATTCATCTCTTTTCATCCTTTAGCACACTTTCCAAGCATTCTAGCATTCACTTCCAGCCTTCCAGCAACACTTTGCACTCCATAGTAGCAACAACAACACTTCGCTAACTTTGTAGAGCACGTGTGGAACAAACACCAATGCAACAGAGGCTTGAGTCCTCTCATTTTCTCCTCCATTAGCTAGTGAGCTCTTGGTGTTGATGTGGTAAGCTTTCTACTCCTCCCCTCTATGATTTGGTGGGTTGAACCCTATTGTTTTTGTAATTTTTTTGTGTTCTTTACTTTATTTCGTTCTTTATCATGTATTTCCCCATTATCGCTATCTTGGCTGTCCATGGAGGTGGAAACACCTAAATCAGGGTCTGATTGAGGCAGGCCCCTATACAACCACCCAACACTTTTCCTCTTTATGGTGCGTAGGTGGACGTGCTACTTGGAGCTAGTTGGCAAACGAGTACCTCTATGAGATTATTCTTGCACCTTAACTCTTGTGTATTTACTTTATCATATTCATTCATATCTTGCCTACTTCATAGCTTTTTTTTGGCCCTTTGGAAGTAATTAGCCAGGTCATTAGTCTATTTTCTTGTGTTTAACCTTGTCTCTTTAGTCCTCTAGTCATACGAATGCCAACGCACCTAAGAGATGCGAGCACACCACACTGTCATTCGAGAACCATGCTTTTGTTGTTGGAAAAAAAGATTCTTGAGGCACAGTGTTGAACCTAAAAACTAAATCGTCTATCCCTATTCTAAGTTTGGGGTATGTAGAGTGATCAAAGGGCCTTATAGTCCTCATCATTCTCGTCCTACATCTCTTGACACCCCTTTAAGCTGAGGTAAGTTAGGGGATCATTTTGCTCTTGGCTCTCCATGACTTGGGGCCTTGAATGTGGTTGGTCCCCCTCTCTTACATTTTTGGTGAACCTAACGTGAACCATTTTGGTTCCATTTTTTGATACTGAAAGTTCTTTTCCCCATATTCTATGAGTGTTGTAGGTGTGAGTGTTGTAAGAATTTCAACTTACAACCCAACCTACAACCCCTAGTTAGTATATTTGGAAGGTTCCGAAGGTGTTGCTTAACAAAAACTTAATTGGGTCATTGTCTTATCCTTTAACCTTTAGGGACTCTACGAAAGTATCGTCTAGTGTGCGCAATGGCCTCTTCCTACATCAACCTATCCCCTCTGCATAGCCTGTGGACAGTTGTGCTAGTGTAACCTTCACTTCACAAGAGTTGCTGATGGGTTTTAATAGGGAACCATCTCCTCTTTACATCCCTGCGTGAATGAACAAAAACATCATAGTAGGTGTTCTCGTTGATCCAACATCCAAGTAAACATTATAACTAAGGAGATCATGCTAATCAACTTCTTGCCTAAATATGGGTATGACGCACCTATGAGCACCATCCACACACATGACAGACTTTTTGTGCCCACTTTGGGTAATATTGTCCTATCAGTCTTGGTTGGGGCTAAATCCATGAAGCTTTTTTCTGACATTATGACTAGGTTTGAACTCTTTAGAGTGAAGTTGGGTATCCCTTGGTTAGTAGCTATGAATGTCATACCCTCATTCTTGCATAAATGTTTAAAATTTATCCACAGGGTTCCATGCATGTACTTCATGACACCAGTTATAAACCATTGGTTGCTTATGGTAGCTACTCCTTGGATTACTCTTGGCCTGTGCCTGACAATCCTCTCCCACCTAGGATAGACCTCCTACACAAAACTTATCACAATTATAAGAAAGGGGACCTAAGATTGAAAGTGAGATACCCTTTGTTTCCTTATGGTGTTTCACATAGGGCTTGCCTAAAAGCTGATAGTGATGCCACTTGTAGACACACAAAATTAGCATTATGCATAATCATATTCCATTCAACAAATAAATCAAGTTTATTTATCAATATCCTAAAGTCATCAGCTTAAATCAAATAAATCAAACTTGATCCTTTCATCATCCCTTTAATTAAATAAATTAGGACTTTATTTATTTGAAATCTAATTCATATTTCTCTCTTTGATTTGATTTAAATCCCTAAATCAAGTCAAATTGGTCAAAACATCCTAATTATCATTAATTTAATCTAACTAGGATTAAATGCTAATCTTACCCACTTGCATCCTCTAGATTATGCCACTTGCACAAATAAATCAATTTTTTGATTTATTAAAATTCACTCAACATGGCATTTATGGGGAATATTCTCTCAAGTTTGAAAAATATGACAAGTTGATTTGTCCCTCCAACATTGCATTTATTTCCCATTTTCTTGTCCCCCTCTCAAAATTTATTGCAAAATTTGAATTTGAAACTCCCTCTCATGGGCACATTTCCCAAATCTTGGACATGCATCAACCACTCACCACTTGACAAGTGTCTTCCTCTCATTTTTCCAATCTTAGTCCCACATTGGTCCATTTTCAACACTCTTAGCATTTGAAAATCTTTAAGTGGAGGCTTCATCTTTGAGCAAATCCTCCACAACTTCACAATCTTTCATGTAAAGTCACTCTCTTCAAGAGAACTGATTTTTCCCATCCATCATCTTGATCATCAACATATAATTTTCATATCATGGAGCTTAAGCAAGGATTGGGAAAGGGATTCTTTCCATAGAAGAAGCAATCCAATATGAGATATTGTTTTCTTCATGTCAAAATCTTCCAAAAGGCACGCCACACACTTTGTTGTGGTCATGTTTTACAACCATATAGGCGTAATGGCAGATGCATTAGTAGTCTTGTAGAAAATCTGGGGTCATCCAATCTATCTCACTTGAGATTGATTTTATTCCATCATTGAAATGAAGGCATGGATCCATAAAGAATGAATCATTTCAGCCTCTATGCATGGAGATAGGTAAGTGTGGGTGTTCAAGAAATTTTCCTTTAAGCTGTGAATCACTTACCATGTTCCAGCTTATGCATCCAACTCACTACTAACTTTTTCTTGTTGTCAATCACATCACCTAGTATAGTATGGGATAATTATCTCTACTGTTGTTTGCCATTAAATGCCAACATTGATTCACTATTGTTTTACCCTAGAAGTTTACTTGTAGCACTGAATGAAATGGCTTAATTTCGAGGATAGAGAAAATAGGGAGCTAAAGTCCATATTATGCCTCCTACCCCACCTCCTAGTACAACAATGACAAACCTGTGGAGCCATAAGTCCACCCTCAGCATCATAAAGCCTACAATGAAGGATGATGTACACATTCTTTGTACATCTAACAGTTGTCACACCTAAACTCCAATCATGAATAGGCAACATACCCTTTGGAACCACCGTGAGCAAGGTTGTTGCCATCCAAGGATCCTTATCAATCACACAATGCAACTAGCTATTTTTAAGTGGTTGATTTCTAAATTCATGACACACACCCAATGAACTATTTTTCAGGAAATATATCACTTTAAAAAATTTCTGTCTAGTTTGGGACACAGTAAATCAATTTTTGAGCAGCCGATGTTTTTAACTCATTAAGCTATTGACTCATTAAGTATTTCAACATGCGTATTGAAAATGAAATAAAGTGGTTTTCCTTCGAATAATGTTTCTTGTTTCTTGATAAATGATATATGAAACCAGGCAAGTTTGCTATGATGTGATATATGTGATATTAATGTCATTTAACTTCTTCCAGGATACACATTCTTGAAATCCATGAAAGCAGCATTTAATGGTGTGTTTCATTGCAGAGATGTGAATCTTAGGGAACATTTTAGAAATTAGGGTCAACTTCTAATGACTGTATAGTTCACCCTTTTATGACTAAAGTGCACAGGATTTATTAGTGGCACTATTTTGATATCATTTTAGTCAATATTCAGATCATTCAAGATTTGGTAGATCTATGATTATGCTGTAGTCTGTATGGTCTTGAACATCAATAACACAAGAATTGATGTTTTGATGTGATATCATGCAGGTTTGTCTTAAGTGTGTGACTTAGGTTCAATTTAAAATTGATCTTTGAGTTAGTTCATTTGACTGTGGTTATCTTTTTAAAAAAAGTCTGTATATTCACTATTACTATTCAATATTATATTGATGGTCATAACTCAAAAAAGAAAAAAATGTTGTTTCTCTACATTAATATTGTGGTATATGATTTAGGTATGAACATTTGATGATTTTTGTAGAGGAAAAGAGGGGTGAATCACAAAGGCTGACAGACAATTGAATAATATTGATGTCTTCTTTGAGATTTTGTGAAGATGATGGAGTAGCAAAGTGAAAGATCCAAGAACATAACAAGTAGATTTGAGCTAGAAAAGTTGACATTGAACTTCAAACTTGAAAGAGCATTTTTTAATGCTTGTGTAATTGCTTAGAGCATCCAATTACTGTGCTCATTTTCTATTTTATGCCAACTCACTAGCTTTTAATCTCTTCAAGTTGGACTAAAATTGAACCTTTCAAACTTACTAGCTTTTTGATTTTGGACTAAAACTGAACAAGCAATTTCTCACACTTCATTTGGTGCTTTAAAATTAATCGAATCATTGCTTTTAGGCTAAAATGAACATGTTTTTTTTCATATTTTGTAATCTTTAATGAAAAATAATCTCATCTAAAAAGGCGTATGCGCTTCTCTTGCACTTCATCTAAAGATTGCCTCCACACTTTGATTTGGGTTTTAAAATTGAAAAAAACACTTTGCGAGTGTGAGTTAAGTATATTGCATATGTTCTCCCTTTGTTTCTAAACAAAGGTCGATCGAACCATGAATGTGCTTGCTCGCTATTGTCACCTTTAGAGGGGCCTGCCTAAGAGACACATCCGAAAGGAGAACTCAAAGGCCACTCCAACCGGTTTTTCATTCAGGCCTGTATATAAATGGATAAGACTAAACTGTCAAGTCCTCATGGTATGTATGCCTTAGCCGTATAGTGTCTTTTAGAATGGGGTACTACCGTAAAACGTATAAGAGCCCCTAGTAGGATTGATTAAAGCCTTTAGTGGCTTGTTGGATGCTCGCAAGGTGCCATGTCCCCGATATTGTGTCATTAAGAACCTTGTTTGTAGTAGCCACCCAGTCCATCCAAACGAGTTTATCAAAGTGGTGCATTGGAACTTAGATTCCAAGAAGTTACTTGCCATGTCCGATCTTGGTTGAAATATAGAGGTTAAGACTTCATTCTTAATATACCTTTATATTTTTTCCTTGGTTGCATGTAAAATCATCTCTTCTACTACGAAGGGCATGAGGCAAGCCCACCAAGAGAAACATACCAATTGAGCTAGGATGTTACATTGCTTGAAAACACAGTGCATTTATCGAAAACATTGGAAAACCATCATTCAACAACATCATCAGAATTTCAAACCCCTTAGTTAGAGAAAATACCTTTGACAAAACCCAAGAACTATTGCTTACCCTGGGGATTAAGTCCTTAGAGGTTTCTAAGTAATTGGGTTTACATCTTAATTTGCTCTTACAAAGGTCAACATTAGGCAACCCTTGTCCTGATTTCTTGGAACTTTCACATAGAACTTTGTGGGATGAAAGGGAATTAGGACATTGGACATCTAGATTCAAAACCTAATCAAGAATGTGTTTGTGGTAAAAAGAATTCATTAAACAAAGATTAAACCAATTGGACCCCACACATGTGCTTGGCATCTTTTAGTCATATGGTTTTCATGCAAACATTGGTCTTTTGATTTTGAATTACTCTTAGAGAAAGGCATGCTCTTCACCATCTTGGCCTAGTAAACAAGTCCTTCCTAGGTTCATTTAGGACCAAAATCAAAAACTTCATCCATCCAAACATTTATCATCTTCATCCCACAAACAACTTTAGAGCTTTGGAAACATCATTCTAGACTTGGGTAAATCATCAAAATCGAAATCACCTTGTTTAGTTAGGTGTATGGGAATGTATCCTTTCTCATTCATTCAATTAAATCAGCTATCCTTTGAGAAAATTCATCCTAAGATCACATCCAACATCTTAGGGTTTAAAAGTTCATTATCCAAATCAAAGTAATCAAAATCAAACCCTAAGTCTAGCATTGATCCAAAGTCCCTAGGCGTTCAACACTCATACCATTCACCCCCTTTCATCCTTCATCTCGTGATTGGTCCTAAGAACCTTAGGGGTCACTTTTTCAACAAGGTCAAAACACAAGGAGAACATGGAATACAAACTTGATCCATACATCATGAGTAATCCAAATCAATTGAACTTTCAAAGCCTTACAATGCCAATTGATTATCAAAACTCACACTTATACAATCCATACATGGGATCATCACCTTCTACAAATGTCAATGACACAACAAGTGTGAGTATGGCCAAATCAAAGATTGGAACACATTTCCTGATGTTAAATCCAAGTCCAAACATACAAATCCACCAACTGAACAATCAAAGCATGATCCTTCAAATGAACAATGTCATCCCACCAAATCCATACAAGCCAAATGAGAATGTACCAAGCACAAGTTTTCAAAACATGAATCCAGAAAACTTTGGGATGGATACATTTGCAAATCATATGAATATTCCAAACATGAACAATGGTCAATTTCAAACTATCAGGCCAAATCTGAGTGTCATCCCAAATCAAAACATTTTCCAAAATCAAACACAAGTACACACTCCAAATCCGCATGAACAAAAACCAAATCAACTATATCAAGGGAGTTAGGATTGAAATCAAGAACAAATTTGGCTAGATCAAATTGCTACACTTACCAAAATAGTTGAGTCATTGCACCAAGAGACATCTCCACCACCATTACCCATACCTACATCATTCCTTCATTTAGGGCTTGCCCCTTTACCTAACACCAATCATTCCATCTAAATCAATCCCCCTAACACCAATCAAGCCATCACATTAAATCTTTTGAATATTCCATCGACATCGCACCAACAGATGGTATCTAATCCAGTGACAACATCAATCATGATAGATCAAAATATGGTCTCTCAAGGGCCTATCACCTCAGTCATTCCAACCATCCCTATCACTTCAATCACTACAAACACCACTATCATATCCATCACATCTCAACCCCTCACTACCATGATTACTCCAAGTGTATCTCAACCACTTGTCACTACATCCAACACAATTCCAAATACACCACCACTACCACCAAAACCAAGTGCAATAAGTCAATATTGTAACATTGCACTAAAAACACATCAAGCCTACCAATAAGCACTTCAACAATATCAGGTGGCTCCACAAGCCACTCAAGCTACCCAAGCTTCCCAAGCCTCTCAAGCTACCCAACAAACACAAGCACAAACAGAAAAAAATGACAACTATTGAGAACAAGGATCAAGATCAATCCATCACTAAGCACCTTGAAGCCATGTCTACTTCATCCAAAGATCAAATCAACACACATCAAGAGTCACTTTTCAATCATGATCAAAATCCACCAACAATACTCAACAATGATCCAATTCAAGAAATGTCAACATCATTTGACCCTATGGTTCAGGACATTGGAAATCCCTCCACCACAATTGTTGAAAACAATGATCAAGATTTCTCCATCAATAAGCACCTTGAAGATGTTTCCACCCCATCCGATGATCAACTCACCATACATCAAGAGCCACTTTTTAGTGATCTATTCTAAGGAGTGTTAGGATTATTTGATCCTATTGACATAATGCATGATCTGTTGACCCATGATCATGTTAAAAATGTCTCTATATCACCTTATGAGTTAGAAGACATGTCTCAAGAATTTATCCCAAAGCATGATCAACGTCTTTCACCAAAGTCTAGCAATGTTCCTCTCCAAGACATGTTGACCCCCTTTGACCTCATGGTTACAGATACTGAAAGAACCCTGAACTTGACACTTGAGGATAATGAACCACTTACCATGTGTAATGATGATATCCAAGAACCTTTTATAAGAAATCCGTCCTTTGAAACTGATCCATGTCAAGAACTTGATCCAAAGCATGTCAAAAGTAACTCTAAAATCATTAAAGATCAAGAATTTGTATCTTCAAGATACTACAATAATCTAATGAATACTCTCTTATCTATGCAAGATGATCATATCCATGTAGCACATACTCCTCCATCTACCCATGCGATGCTTTCTATGGATGAAAATGTAGATGATCTTCATCTAGAACAAAATTTTGTTACACAAAAAGAGCAGATTGTCAACTCATATAGTCAAACTAAGTTATCAACATCAGGATCATATATATCCCAAATTCAAACTGAGGACATCAGGTATGTGGATATCCAACATTATCAACTCAAGGAAACAAGTCAGATAGAACAGGATATTCCAAAGTTAGCAGAGCAACAAATGGAAATAACGTCACCTACAGTGGTCATTTATAAGAGAATTCATTCTAAACAAAAGCTCTCGAAACAAGCAGAATCAAAGCATGAAGGTACTACTACCACCATACTGGGGGCAACTTTGTCTCAAGAAAATGTCAACATAGGGAGCATGAATAATCCTTGTGATGAAACTGATGTCAATACTACAACCAGCCACACCATGAATCTTCATCCACCCATCACCCATCCATGAATTGGGACCAACGTCAAAAGGAAGATTTGAATCAAAATATGCAGAACGTTATCAAAGCAAAAGAAGATGAGAAGCATAATGGACAAATCAAATACAAATGGATACCAAAGAATACAAAGAAATATCATCCCTATCAAACTCCATCAGTCAAAGAAACTATGGGGAAAAATAAAATAGGGAAAAGTATCCATCAAAGATGTCCACAAAAGAAAAAGTAGGCTTTTCAAGCAACGTACAAAGTGTATCAAGCAGTTGGTCCTAATTACATGCACACTTTTGTATCCACCCATCATTGCTCATCTTCCTAAGTTTGGAGAGTCAAAGGTTCCAAACTATAAACCAATCCATCTTTTATCGGTAAACACACTCCATCCACACCTCCACGCATGATATCCAATTCTCACATTGACCATGTATTGGCAATGACCCTTCATCATAAGGATTTTGAAGGCACTCTATCGCGATATGTGCACAGAGACAGAGTTAACTCCGGTATCGACCAAGTAGATCAAGGATCTCAAAAGTTGTATTCAAGTGCACGAATCTTAGCAAAGCAACTTCTTCAAGTAGGATACCGATGGAACATCATGAAAAGGGCATCTACATCACCAACACTTTGTGATTCGGCACGAGTTTAAAATCTTTCAGAAAAACCAAAAAAAAATATTAGAAAAGGGATTGAAAACAGTAAAGAGAAAAATCGTCCTCTAGTGAAAACCACTACAGTGGCGCTTTGGGCAAGATCATGATGAAAACTTGGAAAACATGCGTCATGTTTAGAATCAAGCGTCTACGTGCGCCACTTCAGTTGAAAGCATCTCATCCCATCCATAATAAATCTAGCATTCCATCTGTCTTATCCATAATAAATCCATGCATCCATAAACTATTGATCCAATCTATTTTCATCCATCTGCATCCATAGTCCAAATTATCTTGATCTTGATGAAGGTTTGGGGCACACTTTATGCTTTCCTATGGTAGACATCTTGACATGGGTCATTTTTATTGATCCTACCCTATCCAATGTTATGTGAGCCATGAAGCATTATTCAATGAGCATTCTTTATCTAAACACCTTATCTTATCATAAGATAATCCTTGGAATCCTTTGCATGCTTACCATATTCATCCATCCATACACCTATCTGAGCATCCGTCCATGGAATTCCATACATTGCTAGACACTGGGGGCAAATATGTACATCTTGCTTCGGGAATAAATCTTGATCTATATCCTCCGACTTATGTGGTGATCTGAACATTGAAAAACGTGAAATAAAATTGGTCAAAGCATTTATGATTCAGAATCCAACTCACTAGCCCATGGCACATTTTGACAAGAAGACATTCCTTATCAGTCTTCATCTTTCATCAAGCATCAATCCAAACAATTAATATCAGTTGCATCAAACGCACCCTTCAAATGTCACATCAAATCATTCAAACAACTTTTGTTCCAAACCAAGCTTAATCAATCATGATCAATCAAATCCAATAAAAAAATCATCTCAGGATATTCTTGTGTTCCTTAACACTATCCTTGCATTATTGTGCATCCTCAACAATGTTATCATCAATCCTGATCAATCAATCCTTGCATTGGTGTGCATCCTCAACAATATTATCGTCATCAATCCTGATCAATCAAATCCTTGCGTTGTTGTGTAATGCCATCATCATCATCCCATCAATTCGATCAAACAACCTTAGCTTGGTCTTCAACATAATCCCAAAAAGAGCACTAATTCCATCACACACATCCTTATCCAAATCGTCAAAATCATGCAAAAATCCAAAAACATCCAAAACATAAAAAAATCCAAAAACACTCAAAAGAATGAAAAACATCAAAAACATTGGAATCCGAACTACACCGTCTCTGAGCTTAAACGTAGGCAAGGATAATCTTTGATCAGCCCCCGAGACATCAAAATCCAAAAAAAATCATAAAATCTTAGAAAACACAAAAAACATTGGAAAATAAAAAATCAAAACATTTGCAAAATCTTGAAAATACCAAAAAAAGACTCAAAACATTGCAAAACTCCAAAAACATCCAAATATTTGAAAAAATCCATCTCCCTCATTTCGCTTTCACCCACAATAATCAATCATCCATAATAAAATGATCATCACCTTCATCGTTTGGCAACACAAATAGAAACAATCATAGCAGTCAGCAAAAGCAAGCTTGAAATACAAAATCAAAATCAAAACAACAGACCTCTAAAACAAAATCAAACTCTTGATCATTTCCAGACATATCAATCAACCTCATATCAACAGCCTATCAATCAACTTATCAAACCATCATCATCCTATACAATGCATGTCCTAGGATATATCGTTCTGACAATGGGCATCATTTTGGATATCACCTTGGATTCTTATCCTATCAAAACACATCCCTCTAGCTGAAGGTATGAAGAAAATTGGCTTGTTTGCGTACTTGATCTTTTGTTTTGATTTATCTTACTGCGCTCATTCCAAGGACCTCTTGATGATATCCGAACGAAGGATTTAGAGAGATAGGAATGGGGCAACGATCATTATCTTTTGTCTATTGTGCTTGTTGGACATTCTTGTAAAATAACTTGGCGAATACTTACTTTGTTAGGTATGTCCTACCAAGGTTTCCATATGTCAAGTGTGAACAAGAATACTCCTATTTGTTTGTCGAGTCAAATTTCATCGCACTAGGTACAACACCATCCTGGTTAATTATACCTTGATGCATTGTATCTACGTGTGTAATCAAACATAAGGTAAGTAGCCCTTTTAAAATCCCAATCCTTGATAAGAAAATCAACATCATTTATCATCATCATCATCATTTATTATCCATCTATCATCAACTATCATCATCATCATCTTTAATAAAGTCTCGTCAGATCATGGACTTGTGGGATCCTCTTGTCATCATCTCATTTCCACACTAACATCATCATCACCAATCTCATCCATCTCATATCATATCATCATTTAAGTTGTTTAGGATAATATAGATTTGTTATTCTAAGCATATTGAAATCATCTCATTTGCACCATCTATCATAACCATCTAGTTTGAACCTCTTTATCGTGAGATCGACCCTCAAATTGAATCTTTTCACTCGATCTCTCGAGGGGGCAATGTACCAGTGTACTTTCCGCTGGGGCATCCGAAAAATTAAAAAAAATTGAATTTTGATTGCGGCAGGTTTATTCTTTGAACCAACACAAGTACATTGCTTCAAAGAGGGGAAAAATGTAGACACGCAAAATTAGCATTATGCATAATCATATTCCATTCAACAAATAAATCAAGTTTATTTATCAATCTCCTAAAGTCATCAGCTTAAATCAAATAAATCAAACTTGATCCTATCATCATCCCTTTAATTAAATAAATCAGGACTTTATTTAATTGAAATCCAATTCATATTTCTCTCTTTGATTTGATTTAAATCCCTAAATCAAGTCAAATTGGTCAAAACATCCTAATCATCATTAATTTAATCTAACTAGGATTAAATGCTAATCTTACCCACTTGCATCCTCTAGATTATGCCACTTGCACAAATAAATTAATTTATTGATTTATTAAAATTCACTCAACATGGAATTTATGGGGAATATTCCCTCAAGTTTGAAAAATATGACAAGTTGATTTGTCCCTCCAAAATTGCATTTATTTCTCATTTTCTTGTCCCCCTCTCAAAATTTATTGCAAAATTTGAATTTGAAACTCCCTCTCATGGGCACATTTCCCAAATCTTACACATGCATCAACCACTCACCACTTGACAAGTGTATTCCTCTCATTTGTCCAATCTTAGTCCCACATTGGTCCATTTTCAACACTCTTAGCATTTGAAAATCTTTAAGTAGAGGCTTCATCTTTGAGCAAATCCTCCACAATTTCATCTACAAAGCTTATACAAAGTCATTCTTCATTGGAGAACTAATTTTGTCCACTCCATATCTTAGCATTCCATATCATATTCAAATCATTTTTTTATCATAAAGCTTAAGCAAGGATTGGGAAAGGGCTTCTTTCCATAGAAGCACCAATCCACTATGAGATAGGGTTTGGTCATGATTTTATGTGCTTGCATCTAATTGTCTTTGTTCTATTTAGCTTGCATATTTTAGTATGATCAATTATTTCATAGGGATGCTCTATCTTATTTGGTTGATTCAATTAACAAATTATGTGTGTTTGTTTATACTAACCAAAATGCAGATTTAGCATCCACACCGCTAAGGCACGTAGGAAGGAAGAAGAGAAGTGGTCCTGAGATCCTCCTTCTTCCTCTTCCACGGTTTAGCCTAACACTTCGTCTCACCCCATTGAGGCGCCATCAGATTTTGTTCCACATTTGTGAGAGAATCCTATGGTGTTCACTTGGTGAAAGTCCAAGCGTCCCACATTTGAGCTTCCTATTTTTCCTATGGTGCCTAGACCTGCTCAGTATAATAGGAAGAAAGGTCCTCGTGGAGAGTCCTCTTTGTCTCGACCTCCACGGCCTCCTATCGCTCCTGCACTAGAAATAGTGAACGGGAAGAGGCCCATTGCCAAGGCACTTGAGCTGACTCCCCCATTGATTCTCAACCTACTCCTCCTGCCCCTATTCAGGAGTTTATTCCTCCATAAAAAATGGTTGTAGTGGACACTACTATGGTTGAGCAGGGGCCTTTTGTTCCGTCATAGCCTCTAGCCTCCAGTTCAAAGAGTCATAGAAATCACCTTGCACACGAGGGTAAATGCTGGCGAAAGGCTCTTATGGCTGAGTAGGCCGCATCACAGAGGAAGGAAGAGGAGATGACCGCCCCTATATCATGGCCTCCCACTACATCCTCCTCTCTCCTCCCCTTTGCTTTTGTTCAAACTAGCTCTGTATCACTTTTGGCTTCTGATGCAAGTGCGAATGAACCTGAGCTTGAAAAGGTGTAGGTGTTCATCACTCCTTTGGTGGAACCCCCTGTGTTGATGTCCCTTCTAGATGTCCAACCTTTCGTAAAGCCCATGGATATGATGAACACCTTGGTCATATCTATTGTTGTTCTTTCCTCCCCCTCTTCCTCCACACATTTTCCTCATGTGTCGGGAGTTCACCTCGTCTAACGAAGTAGAAGGTAGAAAGTGGTCCTTCTAACAACAAAGTCCGATGTAAGAGGAGCCCACCTTCTCTAAAAGGTGGTCTCACACTGACTTGTTTTGTCCTAGTGACAGAACCAGTCCCAGCTTCTCCTAAGTTTTTCACGACTCCCAAATCACTTGATGAGCCTCTCAGTGAACTTCGGGTTCAACCTCCCTCATCCATTAAGATAAGGCATGGCACTCCTGTGAAGTGCATGTTTAAGTCTTTGGACAAGGTTTCATCCTTGTTGGTGATCTTCGCGTAATTGTTGACCTTAGCTCCATAGGAGCTCGGTGGAGAGGACCTTTTGAGTCCCTCTTTCTTAGTGCTTGTTGCGGGAGGGTTGGATGCTACTCCTTTTAACACTCCACCACTGCAGTCTCATCCTCCTTCTCCCTATGATGATCTAGAGTGGGAAGCGGATGACCTCTTAGTTGATCAGTGTTAGGAGGGGGCCCCTTCTTTATCTTTATATTAGATATGTGTGTGTGTTGTAATGTCTTCCCTCGTGATCGTGCTATGTGTGCCTAGATGACCCTCGTCACCCCTATTGGTGCTTGTATACAAGCATAGTTTTTATTTCATAAACCTTCCTCTATTTGCATCATCATTCTTCCATTTTTGTGACTTGATTTTCAGACAAGGGACAATGCAAAGCATTGGGGGAGTTTAGGCTTCCCTTCCATGTTGACCCAATTTTTTAATTTTCACTTTGTCTTCATATGCATTCCTCACATGGTCTAATATAGTAGAGGGTTGATGAGAGTTCATCTTATATACTATTGCTATATATATATATGTATTTATGAGCAATTTTGACCATGAAATATCAAGATACCCATGTACCCTTTGTTCGTGTTTACTTTTCTCTTTCACTTTTATGTTATCTTTCTCTCTTCTTTGCTTGAGTTGTCCCTCTCATGTGTGACAACATCACTTCTTCAACATTTTGATTTTTAGAAAACGTATTTGTTGCCAACAGATATTTTTTTGTGAATCTTCGCAATTTTCTTTTCAAGAATCGCATTCTCAACTTGAAACCCTAATGGAACATGTTTCCTTCACCATGGGTTCATAAAGAATTAACTTGAGAACCTTCCTCCGAAGTGGGAACAACTTTGATCTTCCCCTCATGTGGGTGTATAATCTTCCTTTAGAATTCCTTGATGAAGTGAACATCTTTCAAAAGGATCCATCAATGATGAAACAATTCGAGAAAGAAACATCTCTTTCGTACTTTCAAACAACACATCCCTTGAGTGGACCCCTTCTTCACACCAAGGTTCCCAAGGGACCCCTTTGAAATTTTTCCAATTTGTTGATGGTCTGCATGATTTTCTACTTACTTGCCTACGTGGCCGCTTTCTGACATGTTCTATCTATAGGTAAACATGTCGCTTTACAGGTGCACTTGTGAAGCTTCTTTTTGAATCTATGGAGTCTAATTTCCTGGGTTTCCTCCATGTGAGAGATCTTGGGGGATACCTCCCTATAGGTCTATGAGCCTGTAGGGCACTTGATTTCAGTTTCCTTCATGTGAGAGATCTTGGGGTTGGCTCCCTTATAGGTCTATGGGTTTTTAGGGCACTTTTTGTTGGGTTTCCTTCATGTGAGAGATCTTGAAGGACACCTTTCGTGCAGGTTTGTAGGTTTGTAGGGAACTTTCTCAGCTTCCTCCATGTGAGAGATCTTGGGAGATGCTTTCTTGCATGTCTGTGGGTTTGTAAGGCACTTTTTTGGGTATCCTCCATGTGAGAGACGTTGAAGGATACCTTTCGTATAGGTCTGCAGGTCTATAGCAAGCTTTCCTGGCTTCCTCCATGTGAGAGATCTTGGGGGACGATTCCTTGTAGCTTTACAGGACTGTAAGGAACTTTTCTAGGTATCTTTCATGTGAGAGTTCTTGGGGGTTGTCTCCTTACAGGTCTGTAAGCTTGTAAGACACTTTCATTCTTCAACTTCATAGTTCTACGGGGCTATGAATTCCTTAACTTGTCTTGCACTCTCAAGTTTTCGAGATCGTGGTCTACTTCCTTGATGGTTCAGGTATACATTTCTAACTCTACTAATTCTTTGATCTACTTTACCAAAGAACTCATCAATATTTGAGCTCACTAAAGTGGGGGAAAAATGTATAGGAGTGAATTTGTTCCCCTTATGCAAATTCCCATTTTTTCCCTTCCTCACTTTAGAAAACCAAGTATGAAGGATAAATTCCACATAAGCCTGCTACCTTCATTCCACTTGGCAGTTGTTTTGTGTGTTAGTAGAGGAATAACTGTCGGGGATGCCTGTGAGGCACATAGACATCTACGTGGCACACTTACGTCCCTGGCAGATTCCTACATTTGGTGCCTGCAGAGCATTACACTTCCCATTGGAGGTGGATTTCTACAGCCCCCTTCAACTTACCGACCTCAATATGGCTATTTTCTTCATTCCCTCCTTCAAATTCACTCTTAAGGGTGCTGGCAAGAAGTTGAGTCCACTTTTTCGCCAAAATGTGAAAGTGTTTTCCCTAATATTCATAATTTGTCACATTTGACCTTAAAAATTTGAAGCACTTGGAGATGGAATCTTGAAAAATGTCACTAATCATAAAATGTAGTACTTAGAGTCTAATTTCCAAATATGTAATTTATTTTAATACGGAGAAGATACAAATGGATTTTCAATAGGCATTTCTAAAAGCCAATGTTTAAAAGCCACTTTTTTTTACACTACCATGCATGTGTACATCATCCATATTTTGACCTAAATAATTATATTTTTCTAAATTCTTTTGGGAAAAGATTTGTAACTCACTTAAGCACGTTTTCCCTATTTTCTATATTTTTTTATTGAATATTTATTTTTTTGTTAATTTTTTATTGGCTATATTTGGTGTTTTCAAAAATCGTTTACGTCACGCATAAGATGACCTAAACTTATCATTTTTTGATGATTTTTTTTTTTCAAATTGAAAATAATTGTGTGAAGTATGTTTTCGTAAAAGGCTATGTGTAGGATCATCATGGAAAAAATAGGCCCTTAAGTGGCAAAAAATTTAGAAAAGTCAGAGTTAGCCAACTTTACGTAAAAATTTGAATAAGTTATCTATATTATTTCAAAAATATGTAAGAATAGAATCTGTA
The DNA here is from genome assembly GCA_007258455.2 of Sequoia sempervirens. Classification (NCBI taxonomy): domain Eukaryota; kingdom Viridiplantae; phylum Streptophyta; class Pinopsida; order Cupressales; family Cupressaceae; genus Sequoia; species Sequoia sempervirens. Next base: position 33,815 of record VDFB02037000.1, on the reverse strand, counting down.
GCAAATTGAATGTAGTTTCTAAACTACTAGGTTTATTTTAAAAAATAAATTATTTGGTGAAATTTTGAAATTTCAATGTATTAGTACTTAAATTTCAGGGAAAAAATAAGAAATAGGTGTCTGTCTGACCATCCTAGCCACAATAGAATGATAATATTTTTTTATAATATTTTATGTATAAGTAGAGGACTCATGTCCCAATGTGATGAATTTTTTTTATAATTTTTTTCAAAGTAAATAATTAATTATGAATTTTTTATTACAAATTTTAAAAAATATTAAAAAATTGTATGTTTGACAACCTTAACTTGGTCAAAACTTCATGAAATTCAATTATTTTCTTTTAATCCTATAGTATGCAAAGCATAGAATGTGACACATATTTGATTCAAAAATGTGTGATACCGTTTGAAAGTTATAGATGTTTTCAATGACCTATCAATCGGGACTTTAGTAAGTATTGAAATAGAAAATGAATAATAATTATTTATTAAATTCAAAGTAAAGCATAATTTATATTAGTGGAAAGCTAAGAATCTCCTTTAAAACCCTTTTAGTTTCATCAATTTTGGGTAAAAAATTTCAGCCAGATACCCATCATATTGCCACTTTTTGGCCCATCATGATCCTACACATACCTAATAAAAAATTCCAAAAAACTATTTTAATAAAAATTTATTAAATTACTAAAAAACCCTGATAATTCACGTTTATGGACCTATTTCATTAAAAATAAATTGAAAAATAAAAAATTATTCCAATTGGAAAAAAAATTACATATTTAAAATCTACACAATCTCATCTAAAATGGGTTTTAATTTCATAAAATAATTCTAAAAAAATCCCTATCAACCATATTGACATAGTCAGTTTTTTTCTCGATATTGTCATCACCTTGTACTTGTAGGTCTAAGGCTAAGGTTTGGGTTGCAATGCATTTTCTAAGCCTAAATCCAAATGAGAAACATGGATTGTGATTTTGAAACCTTTTGGAATGAGTACCCACTTTATAATGGGTACCTATTCTGAAAGAATAATGACTACCTATTTTAAAGCTGAAAAATGACACTTCCACTAGAAGTGGACTCAACTTCTTGCACTTACCCTTCATTCTTTCATTTCATCTTCTAAACACTCAACTTCATCTTCTAAGCATTTGGTTCATCTCTTTGCATCCTTTAACACACTTTCCAATCATTTGAGCATTCACTTTCAACCTTCCAACAACACTTTCCACTCCATAGTAGTAGCAACAACACTTCGCCAACTCCGTAGAGCAAGCGTGGAACAAACACCATTGTAGCAGAGGCTTGAGTCCTCTCATTTTCTCCTGCATTAGCTAGTGAGCTATTTGTGGAGGCAATAAGCTTTCTACTCCTCTCCTCTACGATTTGGTGGGTAGCACCCTTATGTTTTTGTAGTGTTTTTGTGCTCTTTACTTCATTTCCTTCTTTATCATATATTTCTCCATTATCGCTATCTTGGCTATCCATGGAAGTGGAAACACCTAAATGGGGGTCTAATTGAGGTAGGCCCCTATACAACCACCCAACAATTTTCCTCTTTATTATGTGTAGGTGGACATGCTATTCAGAGCTACTTGGTGAACAAGTACCTTTGTGAGATTATTCTTGCCACCTTAACTTTTGTGTATTTAATTTATCATATTTGTTCATATTTTGCCTACTTCATAGCCTTTTTTTGGCCCTTTGGAAGTAATTAGCTAGGTCATTAGTCTGTTTTCTTGTGTTTAACCTTGTCCCTTTAGTCCTCTAGTCGTATGGATGCCAACACACCTAAGAGACACTAGTGCACCATGCTTTTTTTGTTTGATAGAAAGCTTCTTGAGGCATAGTGTTGAACCTTAAAACTGGCTCACCTAGCCCTTCTTTCAAATTTTGAGTCTGCGAAATGATCAAAGGGCCTTATAGTCCTCATCATTCTCATCTTGCATCTACTGACACCCCTTTAAGCTGAGGTAAGTTAGGGTAGTCTTCCACTCTTGGATCTCTGTGACCTGGGGCCTTGAATGTGGTTGGTCCCCCTCTCTTACATTTTTGGTGAACCTGAAGTGAACCATTTTGGTTCAATTTTGTGATACTGAAAGTTCCTTTCCTCATATTCTAGGAGTGTTGTAGGTGTGAGTGTTGTGAGGATTTCACCTTACAACCCAACCTACGACCCCTAGTTAGAGTATTTGGAAGGTTCTGAAGGTGTTGCTTAACGAAACTGTAATTGGGTAACCATCTTATCCTTTAACTTTCAGGGACTCTATGAAAGTATCGTCTAGTGTGCACAATGGCCTCTTTCTTGCATCAACCTATCCCCTTTGCGCAACATGTGGACAATGGTACTAGTATAACCTTCACTTCATAGGACCTACCGATGGGTTTTAATTGGGAACCATCTCCTCTCTACATCCTTGTGTGAATGAACAGAAACATCATAGCATGTGATCTCATTGATCCAATATCTCAAGTAAACATTATAAATGAGGAGATCATGCTAATCAATTTCTTGCCTAAATATGGGTATGATGCACCTGTGAGCACCATCCTCATGCATGACAGACTTTTCATGCCCACTTTGGGTAGTATTGTCCTGTTAGTCTTGGTTGGGCTTAAATTCATGAAGCTTCTATTTGAAATTATCCCTAGGTCTGAAATCTTTAAAGTGAAGCTTGGTATCCCTTGGTTAGTAGCTATGAATTTCATACCTTCATTCCTGCATAAATGTTTAAAATTTATCCACGGGGGTTTTGTGCATGTAATTCATGACATTGGTTATAAACAATCGGTTGCTTGTGGTAGCTACTCCTTGGATTACTCTTGGCTTGTTCCCATCGGTTCTCTCCCACTTAGGATAGACCTCCTACACTGAATGTATCAAAATTATAAGAAAGGGAAACTAAGGCTGAAAGTGGGATACCTTCCATTACCTTATGTTGTTTCACATAGGGCTTGCCTAAAAGCTAACAGTGATGTCACCAAGGCACGTAGGAAGTTGAAGAAGAGAAGCGTTCTTGAGATCCTCCTTCTTCCTCTTCCATTGTTCATCCTGACACTTCCTCTCACCCCATTGAGGCACCATTGGATTTTGTTCCACTTTTGAGAGAGAATCCTATGGTGCTCGCTTGGTTAAAGCCCAAGCGTCCTACAGTTGAGCTTCTTGTTTTAACTATGGACCCTAGACCCTCTCAGTATAAGAGGAAGAAAGGTCCCCATGGAGATTCCTCTTTTCCTTGACCTCCACGGCCTCCTACCACTCTTGCACTAAAATCAATGAACAGGAAGAGGCCCCTTGCTAAGGCACTTGATCTAACTCCCCCTGTTGCTTCTCAGCTTGCTCCTCCTACTCCCATTCAGGAGTTTGTTCCTGCATTGCAAAGGACTGTAGTGGACACTCACATGGCTGGGCACGGGCCTTCTATTCCCTCATAGGCTTCAGCCTCTAGTTCAAAGAGTCATACAAACTGCCTTGCGCATGAGCGTAAGCACCGATGAAAGGCTCTTATGGATGAGTAGGCCGCATTACAAAGGAAGGAAGAGGAGACAACTGCCCTTCTATCAGGGCCTCCCGCTACATCCTCCTCTCTCCTCCCCTTTGCTTCTATTCAAACTAGCTCTATATCGCTTTCAACTTTCACTGCAAGTGCAAATGCAGCTGACCCTAAAAAGGTGCAGTTGTTCATCACTCCTTCGGTGGATCCGCCTCAGTTGATATCCCTTCCAGATGTCCAGCCTTTCCCAAATCCCTTGGATATGATGAACACCTCATCATATCTATTTCAGTTCTTTCCTCCCCCTCTTCCTCCACACGTCTTGCCTAGTCTGTCAGAAGTTCGCCTCCTCTGACGAAGTAGAAGGTAGAAAGTGGTCCTTCCAACAATAGAGGACATAAGATGAGCCCACCTTCTCCAAATGGTGGTCTTGCACTGACATGTTATATCCTGGTGACATGACTAGTCCCAGCTTCTCCTAAGTTCGTCACTACTCCCGAATCACTCGGTGAGCCTTGCAGTGAACCCCAAGTTCAACCTCCCTCATTTGTTGAGATAAGACATGGCACTCCTGTGAAGTGCATGTTTAACTCTTTAGATGAGGTTTCGGCATTGTTGGCAATCTTCACAAAATCGCTAACCTTAGCTCCATAGGATCTCGATGGAGAGGACCTTTCGAGTCCCTCTTACTTAGCCCTTGTTGCGGGAGGGTCATATGCTCCTTCTCTTAACATTCCACCACTGCCTTCCCCCTATGATGATATAGAGTAGGAAGTGGATGACCTCTTAGTTGATCAATGTTAAGAGCCTGGGGCCCCTTGTTGATCTTTAGAATAGATATGTGTGTGTCTGTGTGTGTTTGTTGTGATGTGCTCCCTCGTGATCGTGCTATGTGTGTACAAATGACCCTCGTCACCCCTGTTGGTGCTTGTATACAAGCTTAATTTTTGTTTCATAAACATTCTTCTATTTGTATCATGATTCTTCCATGTTTGTGACTTGATTTTCAGACAAGGGATGATGCAAAGCATTGGGGGAATTTAGGCTTCCCTTCCATGTTGACCCAATTTTTTTATTTTCACTTTGTCTTCTCATGCATTCCTCACATGGTTTGATATAGTAGGGGGTTGATGACAGTTCATTTTATATACTATTACTGTACATATATATGTATTTCTAAGCAATTATGACCCTGAAATATCAAGCTACCCCTGTGCCCTTTGTTTGTTTTTACTTTTATCTTTCACTTTTCCTTTATCTTTCTCTCTTCTTTGCTTGAGTTGTCCCTCTCATGTGTGAAAAAACCACTTCTTCAACATTTTGATTTAAAAAAGATGTATTTGTTTCCAACGGATATTTTCTCAAGAATCTTCACAATCTTCTTTTCAAGAATCACATTCTCAACTGGAAACCCTAATGGAATGTGTTTCCTTCATCATGGGTTCATAAAGAAAGAACTTGAGAACCTTCCTCTGAAGTGGGAACAACTTTGATCTTCCCCTTGCATGGGTGCATAATCTTCCTTTCGAATTCCTTGATGATGAATTGATTCGAGAAAGAAACATCTCTTTCATACTTTCAAAAAGTGTCCCTTGAGTGGACCCCTTCTTCATGCCAAGGTTCTCGAGGGACCCCTTTGAAATTTTTCCAATTTGTTGATGGTCTATGTGACTTTCTACCCACTTGCCTACGTGGCAACTTTTTGACATGTTCTATTTGTAGGTAAACATGTTGTTTTATAGGTGCGCTTGTGAAGCTACTTTTTGACTCTGCGAAATCTACTTTCCTGGGTTTCTTTCATGTGAGAGATCTTGGGGGATACCTCCCAGTAGGTTTGCAGGTCTATAGGGTGCTTCCTTTGAGCTTCCTCCATGTGAGAGATCTTGGGGGTGGCTCCCCTGTAGGTCTCTAGGGCTCTTTTTCTTGGGTTTCCTTCATGTGAGAGATCTTGAAGGACACCTTTGGTGTAGGTCTGCTAGTTTTTCAGGCACTTTCTCGACTTCCTCCATGTGAGAGATCTTGGGAGATGCTTCCTTGCAATTCTACACGTCTGTAAGGAACATTTTTGGGTATCTTGCATGTGAGAGATCTTGAATGATACCTTCCCTATAGGTTTGCAAGTCTATACGGCACTTTCCTGGCTTCCTCCATGTGAGAGATCTTGGGGGATGATTCTTTGCAGGTTTGCGGGCATGTAAGGTGCTTTTCTGGTTATCCTTCATGCGAGAGATCTTGGGGGTTGCCTCCTTGCAGGTCTACAAGCTTGTAAAACACTTTCATTCTTCAGCTTCATAGTTCTACAGGCCTATGAAGTCCTTAGCTTGTCTTGCACCCTCAAGTTTGCTAGATCGTGGTCTACTTCCTCAACAGTTCAGGTATACATTTCTAACTCTACTACTAGGTATGTGTAGGATCATGATGGGCCAAAAAGTGTCGATATGATGGGTATGTGTAGGGCATGTGGTTGATGAATTTTTTTAAGCAAAAATTGATGAAATGAAAAGTGTTTTTAAAGGAGATTCTCAGCTTTCCACCAATATAAATTATGCTTTACTTTGAATTTAATAAACAATTATTATTCATTTTCTATTTGAATTACGACTAAAGTCTTGATTGATAGGCTGATTGAAAAAAAATTATAGCCTTCAAACAGTATCACATTTTTTTAACCTAAAACATGTGTTACATTCTATGCTTTGCATACTATAGGATTAAAAAAAACAAAATTGAATTTCATGAAGTTTTGACCAAGTTAAGGTGGTGAGACATATGATTTTTTATATTTTTAAGAAGTTGTAATAAAAAATTCATAATTAATTATTACTTGGAAAAAATTTGCAAAAAAATATGCATCACATCTGGACATGACTCCTCTACTTATATCTAAAATCTTATAAAAAAATATTATCATTTTATTGTGGTTAGGGTTGTCATATAGACACCTACTTCTTATTTTTTTCCTGAAATTTAAGTACTAATACATTGAAATTTCAAATTTTCACCAAATAGATTTAAAAAAAATAAAATAAACCTAGTAGTTTAGAAACTATATTCAATTTGCTACAAATTCTATTCTTACATATTTTTGAAATAATATAGATAACTTATTCAAATTTTACTTCAAGTTTCCTAACTCTAATTTTTCTGAATTTTTTGCCACTTGAGGGCCTATTTTTTCCATGATGATCCTACACATACCCTACTTCTTTGATCTACTTTACTGAAGCACTCATCAGTATTTGAGCTCGCTAAAGTGGGGGAAAAATGTATAGGAGTTACTTTGTGTCCCTTATGCAAATTCCCCTGTTTTCCCTCCCCCACTTTAGAAAACCAAATCTGAAGGCTAAATTCCACATAAGCCTACTGCCTTCGTTCTGCTTGGTGGTTGTTTTGTGTATCAGTAGAGGAATAACTCTTGGGGATGCACATGCAGCACGTAGATGTTTTTGTGCCGTGCTTATGTTCCTGGTAGATTCCTACATCTAGTGCCTGTAGAGGCATTATACTTCCCATTGGAGGTTGATTTGTACTACCCCCTTCAACTAACCAACCCAAATATGGTCGTTTTCTTCATTCTCTCCTTCAAATTCACTCTTCATTCTTTCATTTCGTATTCTAAGTACTCAACTTCATCTTCTAAGCATTTGGTTCATATTTTTGCATCCTTTAGTACATTTTTGAAGCATTCTAGCACTCACTTTCAGCCTTCCAGCAACACTTTGCACTCCATAGTAGTAGCAACAACACTTTGCCAACTCTGTAGAGCAATTGTGGAATAAAAACCATTGCAGCAGAGGCTTGAGTCTTCTCATTTTCTCCTCCATTAGCTAGTGAGCTCTTGATGGAGGCGATAATCTTTCTACTCCTCTCCTCTATGATTTGGTGGGTAGCACCATACTGATTTTGTAGTGTTTTTGTCTTTACTTCATTTTCTTATTTATCATATATTTCTCCATTATCACTATCTTTGTTATCCGTGGAGGTGGAAACACCTAAATGGGGGTCTGACTGAGGCAGGCCCCTATACAACCAGCCAACAATTTTCCTCTTTATTGTGTGTAGGTGGACGTGCTACTCGGAGTTAGCTAGCGAACGAGTACCTCTATGAGATTATTCTTGCCACCTTATCTCTTGTGTATTTACTTTATCATATTCGGTCATATCTTGCCTACTTCATAGCTTTGTTTTGGCCCTTTGGAAGTAATTAGCTAGGCAGTTAGTCTATTTTCTTGTGTTTAATCTTGTCTCTTTATTCCTTTCATCGTACGGATGCCAATGCGCGACGTTGTCATCCCGAAACCACATTTTCATCCTTAGGTAGAGAGCTTCTTGAAGCATAGTGTTAAACCCAAAAATTGGCTTGCATAGCCCTATTCTAAATTTTCAAGTCTGGAGAGTGATCAAAGGGCCTTATAGTCCTCATCATTCTTGTGTCCCATCTCTTGACACCCCTTTAAGCTGAGGTAAGTTAGGGCAGCCTTCTGCTCTTGGCTCTCCATGACCTAGGGCGTTGAACGTGGTTGGTCCCCCTCTCTTACACTTGTATTATGTATATATGACAAGGTTTTGTATCTATCTATAATTTAAATAGCTTGGTACCTAATTTTTTCTATAATCTATGTTTTCTAAGATGTTATCATGATATTATGATTATTGATATAAACCACATTTTATTTTGATTGTATAATTATACACTTGATATTAATTATCATATTACTTATTAAAATAGTCTCATCATTTTAATGAGGAGTTTATAGCTGTCATAGTAGTTTTCCATTGGTGGGTCACAAATTCTTCAAGGAGATGAAGAGTACTGATGACTCCATGGAAAATTTCTTTAAATATGATAAGTGGAAGAAGCTAATAATGATGCCTTCTTGGGGCTATGGGTGAACCTCTCTAAAGAAATTTTGGGATAATGTAGCAAAGGTCATCATGTGGTATGTCACCTTAAATGGTCGGCTCACTGCAATTTTAGACCACCTTTTCACTTTGTTGAATCATTTCAGACATGTGTTATTTATTTTGTTCCCATTTTCTCTTTTGTCTTCGTTGGAGGTGTTGGTGTATGCTCATTGAAAAATAGGAGGGTGTCAATTCTTCATGAGGGCCTCATACTAGTCATAATAGAGCATTTGAGAGCCCTCATCCCTAGTAAATTAATTAAAGGTAAGGAGAAGGCTATCAGTGTTGAATCTCTCTCAACTGGTACAGGTACCAATTTAGCTGGTGAGGAGGAATGGAATGAAGAGGATGAGAGTGGGTATTCTTCCTTTGTGATAGACCCTTATAAGAAGATAAAGAAGGGGAATCCCAAGGGGAAACATGTTGCTAAGAAGATTGTTCTTTAGGAATCAGAGTCCCATTCTATTGGCAATAACACAAATGTTCTCTCTAAGGATTCTCGGTCTAAGGGAAATATTGTGTTTAATGGGCAAGATTTTATTGAGGAGGGCTATAATGAGGAGGAAATGCATGATAATATTGGGGATAAGGATGCCAAGGAATTACCATGAAGGACTTCCAAGTAGATTGCTAAGATGAAAAAATAGGTGCCGATTGATGCTTCAAAGGGTTCCAAGGATCAGTGTAAAGAAGAAAGTTGCTAAGGATAATGCTATTGAAATTGAAGACTCCACTTCTCAACAAACACCCAGTATTGAGCATTCTACTGGGAAGACTATGCATGAGGAGGAGAGGGTTAGTCTGAGTCCTAGTAAACAAGAGCCTTTAAAAGTAAATCCTCTTTTTGAGGACTTCTCGTACCTAAACAATGACACTACTTCAATGTTCAAGCTTCTAGACATGGCTCATGTAGAGGCTACTGGTACATTCATGTTGGTGAAGTGGACACTATAGGAATTTAATAGGGTGAATATCAAGATCAAAGGCCTAAAAGATAATTTTCCAAATATGTCAAAGGGTTCTTCCTCAGATATTTTGATTGAAAGACTTGTGGACCTTGAGTGTTCCTTTACTAATTTCAAGTACCTGTATGAGAAATTCCTCTCTAATATGGAGGTTGAGATAAATGATACCAACAAGGACATCAAGAAGCTTCTGCAAGTTAGACGTAGTTCAATTAAGAATAGTGTTGAATCATTGGAGGTCCATTTTTGCAAGATAAGTGAGTTAAGGGAAGATCAACTTTACTTTATAGAGCTGATGGAGAAGGAATAGGTTTCGAAGGGAAAGGGGAAGAAGGTTGGAAAGGATGAAGCTAAAGGCCCTATTACAAGAGGTAAGTAACTTGATAAAAACCTTTGAGGAGGAGAAGAAAGAGCTAATGGACATGGTTGAACTACATCGTAACTAGGAACTTGAGGTAGCTAATACCTTAAAGAACATGAAATAGTGCACCTTTCAGTGTTTTGTTCTATTTTTGTCTTTTGCTGCTAGGTCTCTATTTTTGTTGTTGTTTTGTTGCTGGCTATTGTTGATGGTTCAATGTTTCTATCTATGACCAACTTTTCATCTGGTTAGTTGTAAAGGGTTGTGGGTCCCTTCAAAACCTGTTTCTCCCTTATAATCAAAACTTTTCCCTATAAGAGACACTATTATCAAACAAAATTTAATCATTTTCAAATATATATCTTTACGAAAAATAAAATTTAAAAATTAATTTCCATCAAATATAAATATAAATATAATATAAAACTATAGAAAATGTAGTATTTTTAAGCAATTATAAATATAAAATTAAGGAAATGTAAGTCAAATGAAATGAATAAAAATAATAATATGAACTTATAGTGGATAATGATGTGGTAGATTGGAGACTATAAGACCTATGATAAGTTGTAGAAAAAATGGACATGCGATTCAAGTAAAAGGTTAGTAGCAAACCAAGCATCTATTTATAGATATGATCCACTAAAATTATTGTTGGTGATTTGTACACTTTTAATTGTTTTGTAACATGTTAGTAACCAATGCCATGAAATTAAAATTCAAACATGTAAGATAGAGGAATTAATGTATGGATTTGAATTTTTTTTTTGAAATTTACCAATAAGTTTGAATAAATTTATTTGTTATTGTAAAATTTTAATGTTTGTAAGAAAATTTTACGATTTGATTGTTGATCCTTACAAATTGTTCTTATGGTTGTAATTATTGTTGGTTGTAATGATCCATTATTGAAAAATATTACTTAGAAAATGCTCTATTCATTTGAGATTCATAACACATTAAATATCTTTGATGAAAAATTGATATACTATTTTCCTATATAAGAAAATTATAACTTTGTTTGACAATCTTAATTTATGAATAACAACTATATATGTAAGAGAGCTAAATTTCTTGGCACCTTGCATCATCCCCAAAAAGGAAAACACAAGAAAAATGAAAAAGATTAAGTGCTTACAACATAGTGAAAAATGTAGATACATATAGAGGAATGCACAAAAAGAGATATAGATACGTTAAATGAAACATCACAAGGGATCACATTACACACATGAAATCACATAAAAGAAGCATGAAAAAGAAAGGAAAGCAAAAGACTAGTAAGGTACATGCGAGTCAACCTATTGTAGGTCGTCTGCATCCCAATCTTGGTCGGTATATATGGAAGGTGGACAACTAGAAAAAGGGACAACGACAAGTGCCAAACTAAGAGAAGGATAACTAACCCATTGCCCTCACTAAGTGCAAGACAAGGATGAGCCAAGAATAGATGACGATATTGGTAGTGTAGGTTTTTTATTTTCCTTATGTTAGGGAATATTTATTTTTCCTACACACATTAAATTAAGCTTTCTTAGGTTATATTAGAATGGTTAGGATGAGGACATGTGGCATAAATCCATCATTCACATCTATCATTCACACCCACTTTTGGGTAGTTGAGCCTCACACTATTTTTTGGACTTATTAGCAACCCCATATAACCATTTCTTATCTTTACCCAAATAGGAATAGCCATGTAATCTGGCATTTACCAAGTAGGTAAAACTCCCAGCTATTATGGGAACTTGGGAGTTATTACCCCTCTTGGATTTATCTGCCATTATTTTTCTATATAAGTAGCACTCACCCCTCCCCTTGGCTAGTATGAGGAAATGCTAGTTCAGTGTTAAGGGAGTGCTGAGTTTATTCATCTCTTTTATTGCTTTCCTTCAATCATTCTGATCTTGGGTGATTTCACAACCAAATCTAACATGGTATCAGAGCTGGTTGTGAGTTGTGGGTTAGCATTTTTTTCAATCCATTCTTAAAAAAAATGTATGCTCTTCTCTTGCATCATATGATGAATTGGAGAATCAGAAATGCTTGATATAGATCTTTGTTTCTAGGGGGATTTCTTTCTATTGCATTATATTGTAGGTGTTTTGGAGATTTTTGGAGACATTCTGAGCTCACCATTGAGTTCAGAGCAATCGAAAATGTCAAAATTTATTTTTGTTTCATCTGAATTAGACATCGGAGGTGAGATTTATGAAGGGTTGAAGACAAAGGTTTTTGGAGAGGTTTCATAAGGTAGCTATCAATTTAGTGCATTTTCAGCCCAAATAGACCTCATCATCACACTCATAAGGTGTCAAATCCTATGGATCAACTATGAATTCATCAAAAATGGAGAAGTTGACTTTTGAGTAATTTTTTTAGTCCCGAGCCATGCGGCTCCTTCCACACAAACAGTACAATTTTTTTTTTTAAACTAAATATTCCTACATTTAAAAAATATATGTTAATTAATTTCAAAAAATAAATATTGATTGTAGTTTTCTATGTATTATAAAAGTTTTTTTTGAAAAGAAAAAAAAAAAAAAAAACAAAAGCAAAAGTTAAAAGTGAAAAAGCACTCCACAGGTAGTACATAGGCTTGTACCTATGGAGGGTACCCAAGGTACCTACATGATACCATTGGGCCCTGCAACCATTAATTTGGCCTTTAAGGCCTTTTCAACATTTTAAATATTTTTTTATCATTAAAAATTTCATTTGAAAAATTAAAAATTTCAAAAAAACTCAAATTGCAAAAATCCATGCCCTCGTTCGTACCTTCAACCTCGACATTCATGCCTGCCAACATACCTGCTTCATTTTTTTGTGTCATACTCGTCCCGTATTTCCTTAACATTCGTTCCTAGAACTTTGGGGTCTTGCCAAGTTTAGCAGCAATCTTGGCGGGTAGCCAAATTTAGCAGAGTTATATTTTTATTTGGTAGTTTTCTAATTTTGGAAGTGGTTTCGGTGGTGCAGACAAAGTTGGTAGGTTTTCCAAATTTATCAGAGGTTTGCTAAATTTGGAGGAGGTTATTTTTCAGAAATTTGGTTTTTGCACCTCAACTTCGAAGCGTGATATCTCAGTCATCCGGGCTCCGATTTGCAAGATTTTTTTTTATTTGGGGTAAAATTTTATGCTCTTCAAAGTGGTTTGATTTCTTTTTGCTCAAATTATCCAATTTTTCCATAAATTTAGTTTTCTCATCAGATCTGAAGGATAGTCATTATTTTTTCAAACTTCAAATAGATGTAAATTTCATGTATGACCTCTGATTGAGGTGATTCTTTTCTTGAAAGTGAATATTTTTCTGAGCACTACACATTGGTGCTATTTTGAAGTTCTAATTTATAGATTTTATTCTACTTTCAGTATTTCGGTCCACTTTTGGACATTGTAAAACTTTGGTAAACAACTCCAACATTGTAAACACATTGATTTGTAAAGTGCAAAATCATTTTTTTATTGGGGGATATTCCTAATTGAGTGAAAAATGGGGGGTCTCTCTTTGTGTGTGTGTTTTTTTGATCTGTTCACTTGTTCTTTTGTTTTCCTTTACACATGGAACATTCTAAGGTTCCTTTGCTAACATCTTATAATTATGAAACATGGCATCAACATGCATGGAATGCCTTAATGCAACTTGGGTATATTCCATATGTTGAAAAGAAGGTAGTTGAACCTACAAATGATAAGGAAAAGATAAAATGGATGCTTGAAAATAAAAAATCTCTTGGATGTCTTCGTAGTTTTGTTTCCCTTGATCTTAGGTTTCAAATTGAAGCATGTACAAATTCACATGATGCTTGGGAAAAGTTAAAATCTTTGTATGGTACAATAGATTAAGTCAAAGGCTATCAGATTGAAAATGAATTGATGAACCTTGATCCAAAGAACTTTAGCAACATCCAAGATTACATTACTAAGGTCAATGATTTGAGAGCACCATGTAATGCATGTGGTATTGACAAAAAGGACATTCAGTTAATCTTTAATACACTGAATAAACTTGGTCCTAAATTTGCAACTTTTATTTCTAACTTTCATACTCACAAAATGACTATGGGATCTGCATATACTATGGCTTCATTTGCATTTTTTTTGAGATGTTAATGCATGAGCAACAAAAGCATCTTTCTATGGGTCTCATAAAGCCATCATAGAATCAGGCTTTGTTGGCTAATCAGACTAAGGGGTTGAAAGAGTTAGGACAATATGATAAGAAACAAAAGAAATCTAAGAAAAATCCACACACAAATCAAGCACAACACAAATCCTCTACAAGGGATGACTCATCTAAGAAGGAGAAGTCTACTTGTTCATATTGAGGACTGGACATGAATACCATTCTTGTTATAATAAGTATATTGATGAAGAAAAACATCTTCTTAAGAAGAACAACATTGATCTACCTTCTAGAATGTCTGAGTTAACTTCTTCTTCTTCACATTCCAAACAATCAGCCTAATATAGTAAGGATAAAGTTCATGCAGGGTTTCCTTTTGAGTCAAAGAAAAATAAAGGTAAAGCTCTTTGTCCTTCTACAAGTCATGAATTGGGGAAATGGCTCCTAGATTCTCGAGCTTTTCATCATATGGTTTCTTCATAGTTTGTGTTCTCTTCTTTTGAGCCTTGTGTTATGCCACCTATTCTAATGGGAAACAATACTTACATGACTGTAAGTTGGAGAGGATCTATTGATATTCGGGATGACACCTACAATGATGTTTTGTGTCTCCCTCACTTGAAAAATAATCTTCTTTCCATCTATCAGTTCACTCATGGTGGAGCAGGGAAGATTATGGAATTCACACCTAATTCAATTATCATCAGAGACTTAGAGAGCAGAGAGATAATTACTATTGGGTTGGTCGATCGTGAATCTTAGTTGTATACCTTTTCAAACTTTGCAGCTGATGATGATCCTGATCCTTTGGTTATCGATCACACTTCTAGTGTGAGTTTTGATTTTGAGGAGAACTTCGGCTACTTGAATTTTGGTATTCTCACAAGTGATTCAGTTCTTGATCCTTGCATTCCTTCTCATCCATCTACTATTTATTTTAAGGATACTTATGTTGCTAAATCTTTGGCTACTTGCGATTCAATGTAGTAGGATATACATTGTCTTCCAAATATAGTTGCTTGGGATGACTACTTAGTGGAATTTGCAATTTTGTTCATAGGGTCTAATATTTTGGATTTGGGAGACACTATTCATGACATTCATATGAAGTTGATTCTTCTTCATTTGTTGTGGAGGAACCTTTGGATCCTCTTTTTCGTTCTCCACATGATCATTCATCGTAGTTTAACATGTGTGTGTATACTTTTGAGAAACATTTGGGGGAGGCATCTTTTCCTTTAGAGGAGATAGTTGAGTCTTTGGACCTTGTTCTACATACATCTCTACTAGGTTCTGGATTGTCATCTTCATCAGTGTGGCCAATAATGCTTGATTTGGTGGTGGAATCTTTCAGTATCGACATGGAGACACATGAGCAGTTCTAAGAGATTTCATACATTTCTCACCTTCTTCTTTTATATTCCTTTCAGGAATGGGAAGATGTTCCTCATACACCTTTGGTTTTGTTTCTTCCTAACGGGAGGAATATTGTTGAATGATCATGCAACATCTTTTACATCCAGTTTCAAGCATCAACCATTGGCATAGTTGACTACTTGAGGGAAGGCTACATAGTCTTTCTTGTACTTTCTATTTTGGAGAGGACTTCTTCCTTGCATGGGATTCTTCTTGTGTTGGGAAACTATTTTTCTTTTCTCTCTTTTGGGGAGGAGTTTTGTCCTACTGGTTTTTCTCCTTTTATTCGGTTGTGAGAGATCATTTTGTACATGGGTGCCTAACATGGCCTAGTAGCTGGGATCCATATTTATGTCTTTTCACCCACCCAAGCTATGCTTAACGGGGGGTGTTAGTGTAGGTTACTTATTTTCCTTATGTTAGGGAATATTTACTTTTCCTACACGCATTATTAAGCTTGATTAGGTTATATTAGAATGGTTAGGATGAGGACATGTGGCAGGAATCCATCATTCACATGTGTCACTCACACACACTTTTGGGTAGTTGAGTCTCACACCCTCTTTTGGACTTATTAGCCACCTCTCATAACCATTTCTTGTCTTTACTTGAGTAGGCATAACCATGTGATTTGGAATTTATCAAGTAGGTAAAACTCCCACCTTTTATGGGCACTTGGGAGTTATTACCTCTCTTGGATTTATCTGCAATTATTTTGCTATATAAGTAGCACTCACCCCTCCCCTTGGCTAGTATGAGGGAAGGCTAGTTCAATACTAAGGGGGTGTTGAGTTTATTCATCTCTTTTCTTTCTTTCCTTCAATCATTTTTATCTTGGGTTATTTTACAACCAAATCTAATAGACACGCTACTCCTTGTAAAAGGAAATGATTTGCAATGAATTTTAAACATGCAATAGTAAGTATGCTTTGATCCTACAACTATTACACGGAAAGGAGCAACCTCTATTCTTATTGATTATAATCCTCATAGAAAAGGTATCAACTTGATGCATATCTAATGATATATTCCTACATGTAGTATCTATCACTTTAGGATGCACCAAAGTTAAAGTAGGTTTAGAAGAAAATTGTGTAAGAGTGTTGATTTGAAGTGAAGGCATTTTTTATGCTTTTATTTCTTTTGAAGGAAAATTACCAAGACCACAAGTTGTTTCTTATGTGTTAGGCTCTTTAGGGAAATGAATACCTTGTTCTCTAGCACCACATCCTTTTCCACTATAGCCAAGTTGTTTCATAAGTTCATAACCTCTTCCATAAAGCTTTTTCATTTCTTTTGGATTCAGTGGTTGTTCATAATCAACTTCATCAAAGTTTGTTTTGTATGTTATATTTTCCTCTAAAGTGGTTGAAGTGGATGCTTTCAAATTTATTGTTGACATTACCACTTTTTATTTTCCCTTTTCAGACTCCTTTGGTGAAATATTGTATTCTCCCATGAATGTAGAGGAACTCCAAGCATCTTCCAATAGCTTTAGGACTTTTTCAATATTCTTTTCTTTTTCTTTCTAGACATCCAAAAAAAATTTAGGTTCAAGGTTGGCCTTGATTGTATACACTTTGTTATATATATGAGGAAAAGTATTGTAACTAAATTGCTGTGAAATATTATCACCATCAAGTTTCCTTTTACATGGTTCAAAAATATATGAACAGTTTTATTTGGAACTTGTAGTTGTTGTCAGGGTGGATAAATGATAAGTTCGGGCTTGGGATATTTCTTCAAGGGATATATAATGTGCATAACATCAAAATTTTTGTCTATATTTTCATGATCTCTTAGTGAAGGGGAGTCTAATGTCACTTCATCATCTTCATCTAAGGAAGCCACATCACTATTTTTTGACAGGCATGTGCCAATGTTCTCATTTTTTTGCACCATGATATTGTCCCTAATAGGACAGTTTTTAAGAGAAATAAAAACTAGATGTTCATAACATTCAAAGGTTGGTTCTTCTAAAATAACTTCATCGCAAGTAGGGGACTCACCAATGGTTTCCTGTTTTCTTGTTTATCATTGATGGAATTCTCTTGTTCAATAATGTTTTCCCTAGGGGAAGAGAGACAAATGGGATTGTCATGACTCTTGAATCAATTAGATTTTCTAACATAAAAATATCTTCTTTACCAGTAGTAGAGATATTAGGAGAATGTCCAACATGATTATTATGATCTTCCATGATTTCATCCTTTTTCTCTAAGGTCTCATTTTCTTGTGCCATAATATCTACCCTAGTAGGATTTTTTTCAAGAGGTTCATCACATTCCATGATTATATTTTGTAAAGTAACTTAATCACAAATAGGGGAGGCATCAAGGGAAGGAAAACTATGATTTTCATGCTTACTTGATTGAATTCTCTTGTTCAAGTAGACCTTTCCAAATGTTAGCGACAATAGGAAGGAGATAAATAATGCTATAACTCAATCATTAGATGTTTTAACACTAACATAGCCTCTTCACAAATTTGTGATTTTTATGATTGTGCATGATTACATCATCTTTGACTAAATCCTTCTCATAATTAGGGGAGGTGTTAAGAAATGTTTCAATGATCTTATCTTCTTGTTTCCTAATATCTTCCCAAGGGGGAGGGGGAGAGGGACAAAAAATACTTTCATGATCCTAAATAATTGTATCTTCTTTCACCAAGATACCTTAGTCACTAATAGGAGAGGTATTGGGAGAAGAAAAAATATGATTTTCATAATTATTTGGGCTTCCATCCTCTTTTCCTATGATATTCTTACAAATCTGATAGATACTAGGAGGGTAGCCAACATGCTTGTCAAAGGTTTTATTTTGCTTTCCTAGATTATGCCCACGAGTAGGGAAAATAGAATCATACAATCCATGTGATGCTCTATGAACACTAAATTCTTGAAAATAAAACATGCTAACATGAAAAATGTATCTATCTTATGCAAGGATTTAAAAATGTAAACAAATTTCCTACATATCTGAATATTTTCAATGCTAAAATGATTTCTGAAATGCTTTAAAAATGACCACTAAATGGATGATTTGACCTAAATACATAAAATAGAAATTCTTGAAAATTTTCCATATTGATACATTATGTTACCAACAAGCTTAGTAAGTGTAGAATATCACTAGAAAGCTCACATAAATTTATTTTGATAGGCCTCCAATGACTCATTCACCCAATGGAAAATGGGTCCTAGTATGCTTTTCCGGGAGACTTTGAATCTGAAATTTAAGCTTATGAACTTTGAAAACATGTTGCACTGTATCCCTAATAAGGACTCATTCACCCTAGGTATGGCGAATGGGTCCTAGTAGAGTGTTTTTAAAGATTGAAAAGTGCAATTTCTGAGTGATTATATATGTTTTCTGTTTCAAGTCTATAACAGTCAATTTTGTAATAGGTTTTACATATTTTAGGCTTCTAAATGCAATGTTGACTAAGGTTGAATGATGAAAAATGTGACCAAATTTAATATGCAATGTAATCTAAATGATTGAATAATGATTTAAATATTGACACTATGCAAAACAAACTCAGATCTAATTCAATTTTTTTAATTTTTAGTGAATATAAGCAATAGAAACACGAAAATTTACCCTAAATGCAATGCAAGATGAAAGAACCCTAAATGCCATGTAAGTAACAAAAATATAATTAAAACTATTGTAAAACCAAGATCTATGGTTAAGAGGACTCCAAAATCATAAAAAATATGATTCTCAAAAGGTCGGGTTCACAAAAATGAAATTAAGAAAAAGAGGTGCACCCAAAAATGGGATTGATCAAATGGATGCACCTAATTTTCCTTATGATTTTTTACTCAATTGTAAGGGGAAAAATGCATAAATAAAAATCATAAATCAAACCTAACTATTATAACAACAAATATAAAGGTCTTAAGATGTTGAAACCATGTGTAACTTGTTGAAAAGGTGTTGTTTTGGGGGTCACTGAAGACTCATTCGCCCAATGGTAAATGGGTCCCTTCTAGGGTTTTGGAAAAGTGATTTTTGGGTTCTATTCTTCAATGTCTTCACTCTCAGCTCCTGAAAGTCAAATAAGTTTTGTAGCTTCACTTTCATGAGCTTGTACTAAATTTGACAAATTTTGCAACTTTGACAACTTTTATTTCAATCTTGTTTTCTTCTTGATATTCAACCTAAAAACCTGCAATCACACATCAGAGAGGAGAAAAATTATTTTTTCGTTAGGGAATAGGGGTTTTCCTTGGTCAAACCATGTTTAGGTAATTAAAGCTTGTGATGAAACAATGAAATATGAAACATGAAGTTCAATGATACCTTGAATGAAGTCTTGGAATGTAAATCAAAAAATTTCCATAAAGTGACCATGAAGAATGTAGATCTTGATGAATTTGTATGTGGAACAATGCTTAAAAAGCATCTTCAATACTTCATCAACACATTAGCTCAACTACATGGCATGATGCACTATGCCTTTGACATGATAATATGACCTTTGATTGCTGCAATAAAACTTAAATAATATGCCCTTGAATGCTTTTGAAATGCTCTTGAAGTGCTATCTTGATCATAAGTTTTTTATAATACTTGAATACTTGAATTCTTAGATGAAACTATGTGAATTAACCTTATATTTATACTTATCTTAAGATTTAATCCTAAAATTCAAATAACATATGTTGACATCATATCTAGGATTAAAAATCATTAAAATCCCACTATAAACAAGTTCAAAAAGGGGTATCCAAAGTCAAGGAGGACCCATTCACCATAGGGTGAATGGTTCCTAGCATAGTTAACTAGGACATGCTTTGGGGATGAACTAGAAAGAAAATAGGTTGGGGAACATTCCTGCCTAATTCTCCTTTGATCATTCAGTGATTTACTAGGAATCCAAATTGGATTGACTATCAAACCAAAGGGTGAGTCAATTATCAACATGGAAGACCTAGGAGGGGGTTCTTTAAGCCTTGAGGGGTTCACCATCAAGAAAGATCTTGGAAAATACAAGTTAACATTCAACTCACAAAACCTAGTAATGCAAGCTAAATGATGGATGCAAATGATGAAATTAAGCAATAGAAAGTTATGATGTATGTACCTGGGAAGTCTAGAAATGTGATGAGGATTATAGAAATGCAAAAATGCTGTCAAAATGTGTTATGGAGGACTAAGAAGGCCTTACTATTGTCTTAGTCCTATTGCTATTTTTCAAGGCAGATACGAACTCTTCAGATGACGGAACAAGATCTAAAAGAATCTCTATAAAATACCTTTGGGAGGACTAAGATGCCATAGGTGGCAACTTAGTCCCATTCCAAATTTCTTGAATCTTTGAATGTGATCATAACACTCAAGGTCTACACTTCCTTATTCTTGAATTTTTACTATAGGCGAGTTTACATGAAGATGAAAACTTTGTAATGCAACTTTGGAACTTTGTGACTTTTCACTTCAAATGATCTTCATGTCTTCAACCTAAATCTATAATCACAAACATGAAAGAGAGGGAAAACTTATTGATTGTTAGTAAATGGGGGTTTTCGTTGGTCAAACACCTTGTTGGTAATTAAACCTTGAAATGAAATAGAAATGATAAAGGGAAATGATGAATGATCAAAATGCTATGTTGCAACTCAAAAAACCCTTGTCATGAAATATTCAAACTTGTGTGAGGTGGCTAGCTTGAATGTAGATCTTGAATCAAAGGAATGCTTGATATATTTTGACTTGAATTGCTTTCTTGAATCAAAACCCTACATCACGAAGGTTATCTCAAAAACACACATGATGCAAGAAGATCTTTGACATGATGCTTGAATCTTCATGATCGCTCCAAATGCTTGATGAACTACTCTTGAATGCTCTTGTGAACTCAATTTTCTATAAGGAATGAATACTTGAATGCTTAGACAAAAAATGATAGGAAGAACCTTGTATTTATAGTTATCCATGCTTAATATCCTAAAATTACATCACACAAAGACAACATATGGATTCATTAATTAAAGGAGGCTAAATCCCACCAAGATTTAAAATTAAATCCCAAAAATACCTTAAGGGGGACTAGGACGCCCTAGGGAATGAAACTTGAGACATAGAATCTAAGAAGGGGCCACTTTAAAGCACATTTAAAATCAGGGTCCCAAGACCTTTGGGGGATAAAGACACCCTAGGTGGCATCTCATTTTTGACCCAAAAATCAAGGACACACAACTAGTATCATTAAATTATCATTTATCCATTTATGTTTGTTAGGATTGGCCATAAAAATATGTAATTAATTAGGCTTGTGGATGGAAAATAGAACCAATTAAGACATAAGTATGGATACAAAAAGCAAAGCAGGCCCAAACAAATGCTAAAATGAGAGGGTATGTGTTTTCGTACACTACAGTTAGCCCCCAGTTTAGTGAGAGGATTAACTTGCTTCAAGCTCACACTTAAGTAGCTAACCACACAATCAAGAGGGGTTCAAATGTACGAATTCTAGTAAGATAGGATAAAAAAATCAAGAGGGTGGCCTAGCCCCCAGGATCAAGATCCTATGATAGACCAACATAGTCATAAAGGAACACACATGTAGATGATGTATGAAGCCATAACCAAATTGAAAACATACACCATCAAAGATAGAAATGGGAAAAAGGAAAAAAAAAAATTCTATGGATCAAGCTTCAATTGGCCATCCAATGTGATATGGACTAGGTCTAGGCTATTTTTCCAAAAAAAATTTACAAGTGGAACGTGTTGTCCACTATGAAAACAAAATGCATGCTTACAAGGGCTGCTGAAGCTAGGTGTCCACTAGGTGGGCCCCAAGACACCATATCAAATCCATACCTCCATGAATTTAATAAGGACTAAAAGAAAATGCACGCTCACAAGGGCTAGTGAAGATAGTTGCTCACTAGGTGAGCCCTAGGGGACCATATCAAATTCATACCTCCATGACTTTAATAATGTACAAAAATAAAATGGATGCTCACAAGGGCTAGTGAAGCTAGTTGTTCACTAGGTGAGACCTAGGGAACCATATCAAAGGCATACCTCCATGAATTTAATAAGGAAAAAAAGATTCAAATGCACACTCACAAGGGCTAGTGAAGCTAGTTGTTCACTAGGTGAGCCCTAGGGGACCATATCAAAGCCATACCTCCATGACTTTAATAAGGTACAAAAATGCAACACAACAAGAAAGAGAGATGTTCAAAGGGATTTTTCTTAGTTCATGCAAGGTCTCATCTTAGGGAACATTGTGCTTAATGTCTCCAAGAGAGGATAAGTGCAAGGTATAATCTTAGGCAACATTGTGCATAACATCCCAAAGAGAGGACAAATGCAAGGTCTCATCTTATAGAACATTATGCTTAACATCCTGAAGAGAGGACAAGCACAAGCTGTAATCTCAAGGAACATTGTGCTTAACATCCAAAAGAGAGGAAAAGTAAATATCATGCTCTCAGAGGAAATCAAAAGAAATGACACCACTCGAGACAGATTTTGGCTTCCAAGGTCTTTCTTGCACTTCTAGGGTTTTTCACCTAAAAGGAGAAAGATAGGCCAAATGCAATGTAAACATTCAAAATAAATGCAAGAATGGATGGAATATGCCTAAATTCAATGTTCTAAATGAAAAAATATAATGATAGATATTGATTATTACTACAAAACTATTGAAATGTAAGTTGTTGGAAAACACATTTTGATATGTAAAAACACCTAGAAATGTAAACAAAACCAAAAAAATGGATGAAACTAAATGTGTGTACCTGAGAACTTGCTAGAGATTGGAGATGATTTCTAAAATGTTGATGATGTTGAAAATTTAGCCTACTGGGACTCATTCTCCATTCCATATGAATTAGTCCTAGATCTAGGAAACTGTTTCGGAGCTCATTCCAGACAAAAGGGTATCCAAAACTGCAGAGAACACTTTTTTCTGGCCTAGTAGTGGGACTCATTCACCATTGATAATGAATCGGCCAATTTTTGAATTTATGAAAAATACAAAATTGGAAACAAAAGCCGTCGGTCTGCACTTTGGTTCCTGATAGGTGTCTTCCTCCGAAAGTCTAATTTTTGGTACTATAAGTGACTTTTTGTTGATTTCTTGACTTGGTCAACAAGGAGAGGTATTCAACCACTTTGCAACTTCATCTTTAATGATTTCCAAGTCTTCAAGATGCCTAAATCTACAAACACACAAGAAAATAAGGAGAAATATTAGATGTTAAGGCATAGGGGTTTTCCTTGGTCAAACCCCATTTAGGTAATTAAACCAAAATGAAGAAATGAGACAATGAAGCATGAAGAAATGGAGTTAGTACCTTCCCATGATAAGAGGTCTTGGATTTTTGCAGCAATTGATGAAGGATATGCCCTTGAATTTTTGAAAAATGTTATCTTGATGACCCAGAATGCTAGAAACCCTAGCATGCTTGACTTCAGGTGGAAGAAAAATGATGAATTATTTGAGATAATTATGAATTAGGGTTTAGAGACTTGTATTTATAGGAAAACCACCTATTTTTCTTGTCAATTTGATCCCTAAGGCTGACATGAAAAAAATTAAACTTAAATTCCAACTTTTCCTGCTTAAACCCAAAAAATGGCTCAAATGGGACTCATTCACCATCAAGGGAAAATGGGTCCCACCTGGATAGGATTGATTTTCCCCTCATGGAAAATGGGTCCCACAGGGGCCATTTTTCTAACTGGAATGCCAGGAAGTAAGGAAATCAGGTTTATATAGTGACTTTGTCAATTATTTCATCAAATTATGCTTGAGATGGGAAATATGGGGCCATAGGGGCCTAGTAATGATGATGTAAATTGTGGATGAGTCCAAGGACACAAATTTCAATGTGAAAGTGTGATTAAACACACTTTACATCATTAAAATATGGTCTAGAAAACCTAGAAAGGCACAACATCCAATGTGAATGTGTAAAACACATTACAACACTAGATTAACATTAAGATCATTTCACAAGACTTTTAGATTAATGCGATAATGCAATTAAATATATTTTACAACATTGAATTAAGGAAAGATAATTCCATTAAGTCTAGAGAGGTGCGAAAGAATTTTACAACACTTTACAACACCTTTACAAGATATAGTTAAATGAATTTTATTTAGTTTTCAAGGGTCCAAGACCTAGTGTGGATGTCTAAAACACCTCAATACACCAAATCAAGGCCTCATTAAGTCAAATTTATCATCATTTATTCCCAAATCAAGCAAGAAAAAAGGGATACTTTTTTTGTGTCCACATTTAGCCCCACTGTAGTGAGAGGATGAACTTTCTTAAAACTCACGCTAAAGTAGACATTCAAGAGGGATCAAATCCTACCAATGCTAATGGTTTAGAATGAAAAAGATAAAAGGAGGTTACAAAATCCCCCAATATCTAAGATCCTAAGTCAAACCAACATAAGGAAAAAAGGACACACACAAGGTGAATGATTTTGTAGCAAAACAAGATACGTGATCATGCAATGTCAAGAACTAGGAAGAAAAGATGAAAATGAAAAGGTGGATCAAGCTTCAATTTTTTTTCCAACACATTGTGGATTAAATATAGGTTGTTTTTCTAGAAAGAAAATGCATACTCACTCTGGGGCGATGGAACTCAGGGCTACATCCGCCAGGTGAGAAATCCCAAAAGTTAGGAAACATACACTCACGACTGGTATGCACTCACAAACACATAGGTGGCTATGGGGAAAGTCATGCCTTAGAATGGGCTTCCCACTCAACCATACTAAAGTGATACTTGCTGATAATTTTAATAAGGTGCCACAAAGGACAATTTCATTTTGTGCTTCATGAGACAAGCAAAGCTTCGTATGCTTAGAACTCTTGAACAAATGTGATGGCACCATAGGCATGCAAGTTGTGTTATGCAAGGTGACCATGTCAATGCAAAATGTAACATGCAAAAGGATGTTCAAAGTAGTCTTTCCTAGTTTGTGCAAGGTCTATAACTTAGGGAACATTGTGTCTAATGTCTCCAAAAGAGGACCAATCAAAGGATAGAATATTCGCAACTTAGGGGATGCAGTGTGTCACATCAAGCCACTAAGAGGAATTTAATATGATAAGATAGATCACACTCATGAAGTAAATTACACCCAATGTCATCTACAAAGGGACAAACACATTGTATAAAGTAACAAGGCTGCATTAAGAACCAAGAAAAAGGAAAAATGCAAAATGAATAATGTCAATGTTTGCCCCCACTTTGAAGAAATTGCTACACACCGTACTATGAACAATTACTTTAAAGTAGCAAATGAAAAATGCAAAAAGAAAGAAGACATGAGAGCCAACTTGGAAAGCCCCTATGCCAAGACATACGTTTCTAAGTAAGGCTACATCATGAATAAGTATGTCACATGCAAGTCCACTTAAGACATGTTGTCCACATCCCAAGCTTGCTCTTATATGTTCATGAAAGGTTAACAACTAGTCAAAAGAGGCAATGACAAGTGACATACGAGGACAGGGCTAACCCCTTGCCCCCACTTAGTGCAAGAAAAAGGTGAGTCGAATAGGATGAAAGTACATATCAGGTGGAGGAATTAGGTGCTTCAACACAAGGAAGAGCACCACACTCCTTGAGATGTTAAATTGTATTGTTTAAAGTCTTAAATGAAAATGGAGATAAGGGAGATATCCCCAGATCCTGGTTGAAAGAGTATGATATTTTGGTTTCCCTCTTATGTTCATTGTATCGATGTCTAGGAGGGAGATTGTATCCAATACCATAACAATATTCCAAGTTAGATGAAGGGGATTTGTGTTTCTGAGAAGGATTGGGTTCTTTACAAGAACACAAATCTTGTTTAATGTTATGTGTCTTCTCCCTATGATGGAGGGAAGTTATATAGCCCCCATCACCACCATGGGGTGATTTTGTAGTACTAAGTTGAGCGAATGAATCAAAAGGTTGTGTTTGTTTAGATTGTGATATTTTGCACTCTCCCCTAAAGGTAGGTGTAAAACCCCAATTGTTACTAAAACTTGTGTCTAAAAATGAATTGTTTGTATATGACTCTTTGCACCATGAGGGTAAGATTTTGGAAAGTTTATTGAAAGTAAGTGTAGAATCTAACGACCCCCAATTATGATGAAAGTGTTTTGTTATAGGTGAATAATTAGCATCAAGTTGTATAGGTTCAAGTTTTGATAAAGGATTAGGGGAGTTGGAAATGTTGTGATCATTTGATTCATTGCTTCATTCATCTGCATCAACCATGTAGATATTATTATGGTACTCAAGTTTCATTGTACGGTGAGGGGTAGATGGGACTCCTTTCATAGCATGAATCCATGGTCTCCCTAGGAGAATATTGTATGGAAGGGGTCCTTGCATGATATGGATAGAGGTAGGTAACACTATAGGTCTGACCTCAATAGGTAATGTGATCATCCTTAGTGGTTGCCTATTAACATTGTCAAAGCCATAAATATGGAAATCATTAAGTTAAATGAACTTTTTCTCCATGCCAATTTTGTTTAGGAGGTCAAGGCTAAAAATATTGGTTTTAGATCCATTGTCTATGATAGTGTGCCTAACTAAAGTTTCATTAATGATCAGCTTTTTCATCAAGGGGTCATTCTTGTTTTGAATCTCAAGTGAGGGTAATTCATGTTTACGGAATGTGATTTCTAATTGGGTGACTTGCATAGGGTGAGGGGAGGATATTACATTATTCTATTTTATGTAAGAGTGTATCTCCTCCTATATTTGCAACATTTAGTGGAATAGAAATTTGATTGTAGGTGATAGTTGAATGAATTTCCATACATATATATTAACAAGATTATTTTTAAGGTCTTCAATATTAGGCACACTATGTGGAAGAAGAGGTAATGGAGTAGGAGTGTTGTGTGGTCCCCTAGATGTTTGAGTCACTAAGTTACAACTTAGCTAATGCAAAACATTGTTATGATTAGATTGGATCATAGATTTCAAGACATCTCTTAGTTTTTTGTGTGATTCACTAATGGGAGGTGACTTAGGAAGATTACTAATTAAAGGAGATCCCACTTGTGTCATCATAACTCCAAGAATATTGTCTTTATTTGCATGACTTGTTAGTGAAGGGAAAACTAATGTCACTTTATTATCTTCACCTAGGGATGGTTTAGTGTTTGAAGGATATGTGTCAATATTCATGATATTCTTCCTAGGAAGAGAGTTTTTAGGAGAATGGCAAGGAAAATTTTCTTGACATACAAAGGTTGGTTCTTTGAAAAGGAACTCATCGCAAGTAGGGAATGATCAATGGTTGAATTTTCATGTTCAAGAAGGGTTTCACTAGGTGAAAGGGGACAACTAAGATTATCATGACCGCCATTAATTGTGTTTTCTAACATCAAAGTATCTTCTTCACATCTAGGAGAGATACTCTAGGAGAAGAACAAATTTTATTGTCATCATTACCTATGGTTGTGTTGTCATGTTCATCAATGTCTTGTCTGCTAAGAGAGGTAAGAGGAGAGAAACAACTATGATTCTCAAAACTCTCATTGATTGGTTCATCTACCAAAATATCTTTGCCACCAAGAGGAGAGATATTAGGAGAGGAACAAATATGATTGTTAGGAATGTCCAAGTTTGTATTCTCTTCCACTAAAACACTCTCATAGGGATGGGATAGGAAATATTTCTTAGCATGCCTAAATTTGTAAGATACTAACATTGTTTGAAAAAAAAAAAATACTTGTAATTATTTAATGCAATGTTTCAACAATATTAACAATGTATATGAAAGGATGCAAAACATTTTTATCCAATGTATGCAAAGTTTTGAGAATGTAAACAATGTATATGCAAGAATGAAAAGACTTTTACCCAACTTATGCAAAGTTTTATTAATAGAAACATTGTGTAAGAAAAAGTGAAAAGTAATTTTAGCCATGTGATGCAAAATTTTAGAAATGTAATCATTTTCAGATCTAATATGTTTGCAATTGAAAAGATTTCAAAAATGACTACCCTAAATTGATGTTTTTGAGCTAGATGCATAAAAAAAATTCTCTCAAAACTTTCCGGACTTATAGTATATGTTGCTAGGGGGCTTAGGAAGCACAAAAATGAGGTTTCTAATGTTGTAACAAAAAGTTAAAAATTTGGACTAGGACTACTTCGCCCAAAATGGCGAATGAGTCCCAGTAAGGGTTTTTTTCATAATTTCCAAGAACTTTCAATTGGTTTTGATGATTTTTATGTTTTATGGCCTGAATAATAAATTCATATGCATATTTTATACGATTTTTGATGATTTAGAATGAAAAAATGCAAACTATATACATTTTCACTAATGCAAAATTTTAAAACCCTAGAATGCAAATTAACTAATGCAAAGTTCTAATACAAAGTTAATGCAAGATAAATCTAGGATGATGATGGAATCCAAATCATAAAATAAATTATTTGAAAAGTAGGTTCACCAAAATGGAGAAAAATATTCTGGCTTCCAATGTCTTTCTTACACTTGTAGGGTTTTTCACCTAAAAGGAGAAAGATGGGCCAAAATTCAATGTAAACACTCAAAATAAATGCAAGAATGGATGGAATATGCATAAATGCAATGTTATAAATGTAGAAAAATAATGAAATCTATTGATTATTAATGCAAAATGATCGAAATGCAAGTTGTTGTAAAACACATTGTGATATGCAAAAACACCTAGAAATGTAAACAAAACTTAACAAAAATGGATGAAACTGAATGTGTGCACCTAAGAGCTTGCTAGAGATTGGAGATGACTTCTGAAATGTTGTTGATGCTAAAAATTTAGCCTACTGGAACTCATTTTCCATTATGAGTGAATTAGTCCTAGATCCGGGAAATTGTTTTAGAGCCTATTTCAGACAAAAGGGTATCCAAAACTGTAGAGAAAACTTTTGAGGCCAAGAAATGGGACTCATTCGCCATTGATGGTGAATCAATCCACTTTTGAATTTCTAGAAAACCAAAAGAGGAATCAAAAGCCCTCGATTTACACTTTGGTTCCTGATAGGTGTCTACCTCTGAAAGTCTGATTTCTAACACTGTAAGTGATTTTTTGTTGATTTTTAGAATTTTTCAACAAGGAGAGGACTTCAACAAATTTTTAGCTTGATCTTTAATGATTTCCAAGTCTTCAAGATGCCTAAATCTACAAACACACAAGAAAAGAAGGAGAAATATTGGATGTTAGGGCATGGGGGTTTGCCTTGGTCAAACCCCTTTTAGGTAATTAAACCAAAATGAAGAAATGAGACAATAAAGCATGAATAAATTCTCTTAATACCTTGTCATGATGAGACATCTTGGATTTCCTCAGCAATGGATGAAGAATCTACCCTTGAATGTCTGAAAAATGTTATCTTGATGACCTAGAATGCTAAAACCCTAGCATGATTGACTTGAGGTGGAATACAAATGATGAATGAGTTGAGATAATTATGAATTATGGTTTAGAGACTTTTATTTATAGGAAATCCACCTAATTTTCCTATTAATTTGATCCCTAAGGCCGACATGAAGAAAAATTAAGCTTAAATTCCAACTTTTCCTGCTTAAACCCCAAAAATGGCTCAAATGGGACTCATTCGCCATCAAGGGTGAATGGGTCCCACCTGCATGGGACTGATTCATCCCTTATGGAAAATGGGTCCCACACGGACCATTTTTCTAACTAGAATACCAGGAAGTAAGGAAATTAGTTTTATATTATGACTTTGTCAGTTATTTCATCAAATTATGCCTCAAGATGCATAATATGGGGCCATAGGGGCCTATTAATGATGATGTAAATTGTGGATGAGGTGAAAGACACAAATTTCAATGTGAAAGTGTGATTAAACACAATTTATATCATTAAAATAGGGTCCAGACAACCTAGAAAGACACAACATCCAATGTGAATGTGTAAAACACATTACAACACTATATTAGCAATTATTTTATTTCACAAGCCTTCTAGATTAATGTGATAATGCAATTAAATATATTTTTCATCATTGAATTAGGGAAAGATAAGTCCATTAAGTCTAGAGAGGCGTGAATTTCAAAACACTTTACAAGACATTGTTAAATTCATATTATTCAGTTTGTAAGGGTCCAAGACCTAGTGTGGATGTGTAAAACACCTGACTACACCCAATTAGGGCCTCATTAAGTCCAATTTATCATCATTTATTCCCAAAAAGAAAAAAAGGGATACTTTTTTTGTGTCCACAACCACCAAGAAAGAGGACATGACACATGAAAGAAGAAAAATCACACCAATGAACATGGAAAAAGACTGCAAATGAAATCATGCCAAAATAATGCCAATGTATGCCCCCCAGAAACACATAAGGGATCTATGGATTTAGGGTCAAAATATATCTTCACTGCAATGAATTAGAGAGATCGAAACAATCGTCATTCACCAAATATGTATAGAATTGGAAGAATGCCACAAAGAGAGTGAGAAAAAAGAAAAATACTTTTGGGTCAACCTGGAAGAGACATAGGGTGTCTCAACACCTTGCATCATTCCCAAAAGGAAAACAAAAGACAAAAATGGAATGAAAAGAGAAGATAATGATTTTTTTTTTAGGTCAACATGGAAGAGACATAGGGTGTCTTGACGCCTTGCGTGATCCCAAAAAGGAAAAGACAAGACAAAAATGCCAATGAAAGGTAAATATGAATGAAAAGGAAAAAGATTACGACATATATAGAAGAATGAAGGTACAAATAGAGGAATGCACATAGAGAGGGAACATCAAACAATATGGGGGGTCACATTACAAACATATAGTCAACCAAAAATCAAAAAGGAAAGTAAAAATACTAGTAAAGAACATGCGAGTCAACCATCCAATAGGTCATCCACATCCCAATCTTGTTCAGTATATGTGGAAAGCATATCACTAGCGAGAGGGATAACATCAAGCATTGTACTAGGAGAAACACCAAGTTCAACACATGATGCATCACTCGGTTTAGGAGGATCATCATGGTTTTTATCATCTAAGCTCAAAGAAGAGGAAAATAAATAATTCAACTCATTCTACACTTTCTCATCAATTTTCGCAGTTTCTTCATTGTCATCCAAGTTAACCACAATAGGAGGACGAATGATAATATCCATAGAAGGTGTTGGTCCTTGTTGTTTTGGAGACATAGGGATCTGTTTGTTCTGGTAATGGAGGAGGCTCATTGTTTATTGCTTCTGTCAAGTTCAGATTTTGATTTTCAATGTTATTCTCTTTGTTCATATTTCAAGCAATAGCATGACATCTATGTCTACACTCTCTAGCATTTTTCTTTCTTTTATTATAGTTTTCAAGTTGTGTTTGTGTAGGAGCAAGTTTTTCAACCATAGGTTTCTTTTCTCCTTGTGAGGGAAGAACAAAAGAAACCATGGAAGGTTGTGCAACCACTTTCTCTTTGGATTTATAAATTTTCTTAGGAGGAAGATTAGGACTTGTTTGGTCCTCTCTTGGAATTTTGTAAGAAATAGGCAAAGGATTGTTGATGGATGGGTCTCAGTTAGTCAGATAGGCTTTAAGCTCAATATTTTTTTCTTCAAGGGGAGGAGGGAAATTTTCAAATGATAACTTGGCTATGCATTTTTCTTTGAAATTTTGGTAGGATAGGAAGAGGAAGTCCTGATGAGGTTGTATAGGTTCCATGGGCTTAGGAAAAAAATAATCTAAGGAAAAATATCTAGGGGAAGATGGAGGGCTAAAGCACTATGGTTCATTGTGAAAATTTCATTGTCGACTGGAAACTTTAAGTACTTATGGAAAATGGATGGGACTGCACTCATGGAGTGAAGCCATTTGTCGCCTAGCTTCACATGAAATTCATCTGAATTAGAGATGGTAGAGAATGATACAATTTCTTTTTTTTGGTCCTACTTATAAAGGGAGTGTGATCAAGCCCATCACAACACGAGCAAAATCATCATGCATTTTAATCCATGCTTTTGGTTTATCATATCTATATTGAGTAATTTCATGCACATATAAGAGCTCTTCTATGATCAAATTCTCTCCACATATGGGATCAATTAAAATCCTAGGAGTGGGCATGTTATTAATTCTAATTGCTATGTAAAGAGGACCATCAAGCACATTTTTTATTGTTTCTTTTGAAGAGAAAGTAATGTCAGTGGGCATTATGGTTTGCTATTTACGAAGCTTGATGTCAATAACTCCTATCATTGTACTATATGGACTTTGGTCATTAGTATCCATAGGATTTTGTTCATTATTTCTCATGTTAGCATCATATGTGTCATCGTTCATCACATTGGGCTTAGTTTCACTAGCCTTAACAAATGAAATATTATGGTTGGGCATGGGATTGGTAAAGATTTTCTAGTTTTGGCTAGGAGGAGCTATAGATTTATTACCTTTGTCATTCGCACCTCCAATTTGTATATGATTAGATTTAATGAGGTGTTGCATAAGGTGTCTAAGATGCTTGCAATGTTTTGTATCATGTCCTTTTTGTTGGTGATAAGCACAATAGGCATTGTGTCTAAAGCTCGAGGGTAATGGATTGCTAGGGTCAAGAGGTCAAATGGGAGGTAAGGTAAGCATGTTATTTTTTAATAGTTGGGTCATGATGTTTTGAAGTGTTTTAGGCAAGGGAGTAAATTGTAAAGTTGCAGATCCCAAAAGATATAAGGATTACTCTTCTTTATAGAAGCTACTTGGGTATCAACTAGTTGGGTAGGTGGGGAGGTGGAATTTAGTTGAAGGAAACTTTTATTTTGTCTTTTGAAAGGTTGGTAGGTGTTTTGGTTTGAAGATTCAGGCTTTGTAGGATGAGGAGAGGTGGGTTTCAATTCACAACTACCTACAAAATTTTGATAATCCCGAAGAGGAGTGCACAAGTGCATGAAGGAAGGGAATTTCATCATGGTAAACTTGTCTCTTAACTGGCTTTGTAAATTTTATATTAACATCTTTTGAGGGTGAGAATTAGCAATCTTCACATTGATTGGGGAATAAAGTGATTTGTAACGTGAAATAAAGTTCGAGAATTTTTCACCCTCATTTTTCTTACATCTCATCAAATCAGCTAATGTAATTTTAGGAAGCATATACACTTGGAAATGGTTAATAAATGCTTCAACGAGTTCATCAAATGAACGAATTGAGTTATTTAGTAATGTAGAGAACCAATCCAAGACAACATCTTTTGAGGATTGGGGAAAAATATTAGCCAAAAGTTTTTCCTCAAGTGTAAAGTCACTACACAAAGTAGTAAAGGAATTAACATGATTAGTATGATTTTGCTTTCCTCCATATTTCTCGAATCTAGGGATCTCTATACCTTGGGGCAACAAAACTCTTAATATTTCTAAGGATAGTGGATTTCTTTTGACATAGTATGAAGGTGGACCATTTTGATTTTGATTTATCATGGAAACTTGACATTGAATGGATGAGAGGATTTGTAAAAGATGGTTAATGATAGGGTCATTGTGTGTGGATTGAGATGGAGGTGAATATGGTGGTGATGTGTATGTGTTGGAAG
>VDFB02036999.1:0-16818 GCA_007258455.2 Sequoia sempervirens | reverse complement strand
AGCACTTCAATTTGATTCCATTTTTGCCCCTCTCAAGCAGATTTGTAACACTTGTATTGGCATAGAACACATCACTTTCTTGAAAGGAATTGAATTCAGGTCATCTTGTTTTTAAATGTAAATCCTCACCAAAAGTCCAAAGCTGGGGTCTTCTCGGAGGCAGTTGCTTTCATTTGACTTGATTATAGTCTCAACGAAGTTGATGCTAAGCACTTCTATTAGTGTAGAACACGTCACTTCCCAAAATGAAAATGAGCCGAGGCCATTTTACTTAAAATTTAAATCCATATTGACAGTTCAAACTTTGGGCTTTGATGAGGCAATTACATTAGCCTCTCTCAAAGTATTAAAATTATTCATATATATCAAGGTAACTGGATACATATACATACAATTAACGCAAAACTTGCAACAATTTGTTATAAATGCAGATATGATATGATTTCATATTTCAGACAGAATATAGGGGCTGTTGAATTTCAAATGAATGCCTTTTAAGTTTTTGCCATTATCACCATGCTGATTTGTTGAGAACCACAGCAGTCAATGTTTTCTGGGATGTATTTAAGAGCCATATTTAAACCCAAGGATGGTATCTACCCCTTTCTTTTTTGGTTTCTTTCCATAATTTGAGGTCTGTGTTATTTATGCTCTGTTGTTTCTTTAGCAGGATGTATACTGGAACGAGCTTCTCGAATACTGTGTTTCTAACAAATCTTACATTGGATGTGTTTTACCTCCAAAAAACAATGGCAACGAGTTTCCTCCTGGTGATTTCTCAGGTGATGTTGGTACTAGTGGGCCCATGCCATTCACCTTTGCCAATCAGGATGTGGAATGGGCTGATGGTAATTGCTAATTCAAGGTTCACTGATAAATATTGTATAACTTTATAAAGGAAAATGATAAAACAATAAATGAATTCTATTGTTCACTAATTGTATAGTTTTTCAGTAAATAGCGAATGCATGTTTAAAACTGACTTGCATCTCAAGGGGATAGGGATAAGAATTTCTGTATGTTATCAATCAATTTTTGGGAATGTGTTAAAGTTACTCAGTTTTCAGAAGCTACAGAGAATTATTGAAGTGGGAAGTCTGTACTATTGTGATTACATTTTTCATCGTTTGATCGTTGAACTTTCTGTATTAGGTGTTCTTTCCAGTGAGCATGTCAGAAAGGTGCCTTTTTCATTATGTGGTATTTTTTTGGTGCATTCATATGTGATCTAGTGTCCTCTGGAAAGACCATTATACAACCCACATCTGCATTTTAAATTTCTTGACCTCTCCTACAGAGGAGAGAAGGCAATGTTAAAATGAAATCCCAAGCCTACTAAGAAGGCAATCTTAAAATGAAATCCCAAGCCTACTAAGAAGGCAGTCACTTTAAGGTAACAATTTCTATTTGTTCTAATGAGATTATGAAAAGGGGTGAAAGCGAGATATGCTCAGTGCAGTTAAAGTCTTTACAGTTCTGATGTTTTGCATAAGTATCATATTTGTAGTCTTGATGCATGGTGAAATATCTAATAAACCTCTCAAAAGCGCGTTGACTAGTCTGTTTGCGATAAGAATTTTATTTCCCATCATTTAGAACTCAAATTTTCTTAATTCCTTGTTCTTTATTGCGAATGCCTGATTGAAGATATTAGCCCCAATTCACAATAATTGCCCTTATATAAAATATAGAGAACTAAGCAATGATTTCAAATTGGGCTTTACCTTTTCAATCAGGCTTTGGCTATAAAGAAGAATGAATGGGGGGGGCACAGGGACTCAGGGACAGGTTTGGGGATGACAGGGGGACAGCAAAAAAATAATATTTTAATTTTAAAATACAAATAAATTAAAAATATAAAAAATAACCTAGACAAACTAAAAGAAGCTGAAGTAATATATCTACTGAAAATATAAACACGAGCCTATAGAATGTCAGTCTGAAGAGATTCAGTTATGATGTTGGTGAATTTAATTTGCTTCGTGTAAGTTTGTCTAGTCTCAAAGACACACTTAAGACACTGTTTAACAAAAAAGTAAGTTTGAACATTTCAATGTACTTCTTGAAAGCATAGTATAACGATCTTTCCTTAGAACTTGTTGTTAGCCTTCAAAGCTTCAATAGTTCAATATTGACTTGAAACTTCTTTTAGAACAAGGCTCGTAGTTGGCATTTGAATAAACGTTTGACCACTACTAATTATGATTAAATCTTAAGTTTACTTTCCATTCAACAGGTTCTTGACTATTTTTTACGTGTATTTTATAGTTTATTCCTTGCTTCTAATCAGTGACGCCCTCCTGTTTATGTTTTTTTGCGTCTGTATAGTGAAATTGATGTCAAAGAGTTGATGTATCAATTTTTTATTTATGTGTTTTTTTGAATGTTTTTAGGCTTCTGGGGATGCCTTGACATCTCTGGGATGGTTGAAGGATGCATGAACATCCCAGAATGATCAAGGGATGCCTCAGTGCCCCCATAGCCATCCTGAGGATGGTAGGTGTGCCTGGGCATCCCCCCAAAAGAGAGATGTCTTTGGGGACAGCCCCTTGTTTGGCACTATGCACTGGGGACAATGGGGGACTGTTTCATCTCCATCCTTAGGATATCCATGACCTTGGGATGCTGAACCTGGGTTGTGGATGCAACTCAATGGAGCCCTGTTAATAAAGACCCAACTGATAAGATGGCTGAATGGCTGAATGCCAATTTCAATGTGACTCTTGGACTCTAAATTAACATTAGTGATAGGATCTACTTTGGGTACCAAGGTACACTGATAGGAATCAGAAGAGATTGATTATAAAGTCTCTTTTCTTTGTCAATCTCTTGATTATAATAAATCATCTGAACAAAATGTCAGTATAGCGATTTTGGCAGAATGGATACCCCTCAGCCCTCAGATCTCAGCCACAGAGGTTTCAGCCTAAGGCTTGTGCTCTCATATTGGTTAGCAAAACCGATTTTGTGGATGATATAACATCCTCCATAAAAATAAAGAAATGTCGGTATAGAAAAAATTCTTTAAGAGCATTGCATGAATAGATAAAAAATTAAAATCTACAGCTACTGCTTTGTTAGGAGGGATTGCAAAAAGATTTTAATAAAAATCTATAGACTCTACAAATTAGATTTCCCTTAATACATATTCTTGTACCAATTGGACTGTCGATCTAAACAATATACGAATGATGAAAAATTGAATTTGATTCTACCATGACTTACCTACATCCCTGCTTGTCACTACTAATTGAAACCAATTTGAAGGAAAATATAATCTCGGTGTAGTTTCAACTGATTAGCTAACCAAAATCCACGCAAATTCATATGAAGTAAAAGTCATGATGCGAACTTTATTAACTGCATGCAAAATGGCCATGTAAAGTAACCATATAACCAAAAGAATGAGTGGACTGCATAATTGTGTATACAAAATACTCAAATTATTGTATATTAACCGTGTTGAATTTTGTTTTTTCACAAGGGGGCACTACATAATAAAAAATGGTTCGCCTAGAAAAGGACAAACAAAAATAAATTTGAGGCTATTATCAGGGTTACCCGGGGACGCGTCCCCCCCCCCAAAACCACCCGTCCCGGTTCGGACGCCTGCGGACGGTTAGGGGACGGGGACCGCCCTTTGAAAACTGGAACGTCTCCCGGATCTGGGACGGTTTACGAAAATAGGGACTGCTAGTAGTCCCGGATTTGGCTTCGGGACGGCTGATTGCCCTCGAGGTTCCCGGACTACTGCCGGCTCCCCTCAAGGCTTTTGCCCAAACTTTAAAAAAAAAGCAAAAAATTAAAAAATAAAACCCTGCCTATGTGGCATACGTGGGCCCCACCATGTTTTGCTCTCTTAAGAATGAAAGGAGGCCTCTAAAAGTTCATTATTTTCATTTTGTTTGTGTAGGGAGCCAAGGGTTTGAGAAGAAAAAAAATTGCAGCCATTGAAGGAGAAGGAGCAGCTGTTTGGAGGAGAGGAGGTTGAAAGAGTGTTGCTGGGAGTGCAAATCCATCAAAAAAGGTATGCATTTTCTTTCACCATTCTTTTTTTTTTCATTTTTTTTGCAAAATGTGAAGTTTGCATAGTCTGATTTTTTTTTATTTTGTTCATTTTCAGTCAACACTTGCATTCTAAAAACAAAAAATATGAGCAACAGTGAAGGTGGGAGTGATAGTGAAGTTGAAATGCAAGCTAGAAGGCAAACTAGAGAGCAAATAAGAATAACCCCTACCCAACACCATCATTCATCAACCAATTCCAAAACTATGAAGGACTATGCCAAACACCCAATAGACAAAAAAAACCATTCCTTCAATTTGTGACAGCCATGGGTGAAAGACAAAAAAATTCAGGGGGGAGTAGGGTTTGGTTGTGCCATGTTTGTGAAAAGGAGTTTAGGGGCAGCTACACTAGAGTTAGGTCTCATTTTTTGGGTGAGGTGGGTCATGGAGTTAGAACGTGTCCTGCATTGACAGATGCACTATTTGTAGAGTGCCAAACAATTCAAATGGAGTGTGATGGTGGGGTTCAAACTGGGTCTCCTTCTTTCCCAAGTTCACAATCGTCTATGGCTACTCCTACTCCTAGTCCTTCCACAGTTGGTAGTACTGTTATCTTAAGAGGAAAGAGGAAGGTGATTGGGGGTGATAAGGGAGCCTCAGTTGAGTCCATGTTTCAAAACCAAGCACGAGAAACCTGTGAATCCTCCATTGCCAAATTCTTTTTTGCCCATGCCATTCCATTTCATGTGGCCCGTTCCTCTTATTTCAAACAAATGGTGAAAGACTTAGTCACCGTTGGTCCTTCATTTGTACCCCCTGGAGATCATAAGCTACGCACCACCCTCCTAGACAAAGAGTACTCCAAAGTTAATGTGTTAATGGAGGAGATGAGGCAACCATGGATGAGGGATCAAGTGCTCAGAGTGATAGGTGGACCTGACAGGCACGCCTGGGCCACTCATCAATGTCATAGTCACATGCCCCGCTTGGTTCTTATTTTCTTAGAGCCATAGATTGTTCGAGGAAACATAAGGATGTAGACTTCCAGTTTTCCACTTTGAGAGATGCTATAGAGGAGGTTGGGGCTGCAAATGTGGTGTAGGTGATCAATCATTCAAAAGAATGCGGTGTAAACGGGTCGGATTGATGGTGGAGGGTACTTATAGGCACATATTTTGGACCCCATG
Source organism: Sequoia sempervirens (assembly GCA_007258455.2). Lineage (NCBI taxonomy): Eukaryota > Viridiplantae > Streptophyta > Pinopsida > Cupressales > Cupressaceae > Sequoia > Sequoia sempervirens. The sequence continues at coordinate 11,623 of VDFB02036999.1, read as the reverse complement.
TTGTGTTCATGCATTGAACAATGCATTGAAAGACATAGGGAAGATGGATTGAGTGAAGAAAACGGTGGCAGAAGCTAGAGAAATTCAAATGTTCATTTGCAATCACTACATCTCACTTGCTCTCTTCAAGCATTTTCAAAGAAAGAGTTTCTCAAACCTGTTGATACAAGGTATACCATTTACTTCATTTTGTTTCATTTTCAATTTGTATTCATAATCTGATTTTGTTTTAAATTTTTATTTTTTAATGAATCATTGAATTAATGAATGTAGATATGCCACATACTTCATCTTATTATTGAGAGATGCCTGAGGCATGAGCCTCTACAACTGATGATGGTCAATGCAGAGTGGACTAGATGGCCTAATGCAAGTTCTGCTCAAGGAAAGACAATCAAACAAAAGATCCTCAATGACGATTGGTGGGCCAATGTGAGGTAAGACATATTAGATGGTTGATTTTTCATATTAAATTTCTGATTTTAATATTTAATTTTATTGTCCAATGTTCCAACTTTCTTGGTTTCTAACATACAAACAGTCTCAAATTGTAATCCAATTATTTTGAACTTTTGTTTGCATTTTGGTGAGATATATTTGCTCCTTTATCTCACCTATCAGAGATGTCATTAGATATACTGAAGGGCTGCACTCCTAGTCTTGGAAGAGAGATATGAGACATTTGACACTATGCTTGGGAAGATCAGCAGTTATTTTAAGTAGTTAGAACCCACTTTGGATTTATAAGGAGCAACACATTAGGTCTATCAGGACGCTGGAGGTGGGAATACAATGAACACTCATATGCTACCTTTGCTCTAAATCCAAAATGGTATGCACCAAGGGATTGTAGGGTGCCTCCATGTGATGATGTTGAGGTTTTAGGTGGGTTCACACAGGCCATTGAAAAGATTTATCCAGCCGAGCAAGCTTCAATACTTCGGTCACAATTTCTAGACTTTGCTAATCTTAATGGCCCAAACTTGAGCAAACCACAGGCGAGGTTGGATAGAGCTATATTAGCTCAAGGGAACCCTATTGGATGGTGGACCTATCATGGGAGAGATACACCGCAGTTGAAGATACTTGCCACTCGCCTTCTTGCATAGGTTGCTAGTTCCTCTGCTGTAGAGAGGAATTGGTCCACATATATCTTTATCCACTCTGTCAAGAGGAATAGACTTACCTCTAGATGAGCAGAGAAGCTAGTGGCTGTTCATAGTGCTCTTCGGCTTCGATCGAAGGACCTGCAGTAATGCTGCACTCCAGCCCACGGGATATTGATCCCAGGACGCTGCCTTAGAGAAGATGAGGAGGAGACACTGAGGGCTTGTTAGTCCCATTGGTCAGGAGGAGCATTATGGTGGCAAAGTGGGACTCCGAGATGACTCGATTGATGCGCGTGAGAGATGATTAGGGGCAGCAGTGCTCTTTGTTTATTTTGTATTCATTATTGACATACGATATTGTATTTTGATTTTCATAGCAAACTAAAACTTTAAAACTATATGGCAGCAATGTAGCCTTTGGGCATTTTGATATAAGTTTATAAATTATAATTTGGAGGTTGTTTCATGATTCGTGTATGTTAATTTTGAATGCGTATTGAGTATTGGCATAATGTTGAACACAAATGTTATATGTTAATGTTCTATAATGTGTATTATGCATGCCTTATTCATGTTATGTATTGAATATTTAAAATTTCCCTATATTTTTTAAAATTTCCCTATATTTTTGTATAGCCGTCCCCTGCCGTCCCTAATTTTGGCCTCAAAAATCGGAAACTTGGGGACTCGTCCCGCCGTCCCCTGCCGTCCCCGTCCCGGAAACTTGGGGTAACCTTGGCTATTATTGAACACTCTAAAAACTTCACAAGGTTATGAGTCACACAATCTGAATGTCATAATACAATCTGAATTCAAAGAGCATCTTAGCAGTGTAAGATTTTATGCAACTTAGCAGTGTAAGATTTTATGCAACTTAGTATGCTGCCTGATCTGAATTCTTTGTTAAGACCAAATAAATTGATTCACTTAGTCAAGGGGGAACAATATAAATCTGTGAGGCTATTCCTGAACACTCCAGGAGCTTGTTTAAGATTATTATGCAGCCAATCAGCACTTCAATGAATTTGTGGAAGTTGTAATGCACCCATTTGTTAATTCAAGATCCAGTCAAAAGGAGTGTGAAAGGCTTCTAGAAGAAGCATTTAACAAGGCTAACCATATTACATTATTGGTGGGGTTGAAATAGAGTAGCCAATCCTATACATTAAAAATAAGTATTTGCTGGTTCATGCTTCACGTCATTGATTGGTGGTAGATGTTTTGAGTCCTGATGCGGAATGTAAGTTCTAACCTTAGTAATGCAAAAGCCAAGCTGTACAAAGACTTTGGGATGCTTTATTAGCACTTAGGAATGGGAAAAGCTAAAAGATTCTATGAGGCAACTATCAGACGTAGAGTTCCCTTGTAACGTGCCAACCCCTTAGTGCAGTAAAATTTCTAAATTTACGTCATACGAGTAAATAAAAGTGCTAACTAGACATTGCAATAAATTTTTCCTTTCTTTTATTGATAATACATGAAGAAGATGCCATATCATAATACAATAAAGATTCCACTTCATTAAAATAACTTTCATAAGTACATGTAATAAGATTACATAGCTTTACAAACATAGCTCCAATGAGCTTTAGAACAAATAGCTATAAGAAGGTCCAAGAATCCGTCCTATCAAATCTTGGTTCTTTTGTCGCTTACTGTGGAGGAGAAGCATCACTCAGGCGCTTTTCTGCCAACCACAGACTCATAATGCGGTCCTTGCACATCTATCAATCGATAGATGGCCATTCCTTTTGACGAAGAGATTGGTAGAGTAATTGATAACGACAACCAACTGAGCATAGTGCTATGTCTTACATAACTAGAACCTGTGCAACCCGACAACTCTCGAACTAGCATGTAATACGGGATCATGGTGAACTAACAGTGTAGTCTCAAGCATCACATAGTCTAAGTGGATGTCGTACATTGCATTATTTTGATCAAAGTGTTTTATTCAGTATGTTCTACTGAGGGTCATTTGTCACATACACTATTCAGGGCCAATTTGACTTAAGACTATCTTCAGCTACGCATAGGTATTGTCCTTCAATGGATAAATCCATCACCCCAGACTAACCTACAACTTACTAATCTACTAATGATAAATCTATTTAGCAAGTAAGTTCACAAGCTCGCTCCCATGCTTATCCTAGGAGTAACACAAGCTTTCCGAGTTAAACTAATAACTTAGCTGGTGTACCTCAAGTGACTCTTACATTCAAATCAAGCTTGGTATATACTTCACTGAGAAACACACTCACCTCCTACTATGGAGTATATATAAACACATTGCATCTCATGTTCAAACATATCTAGTATAATTAAATACCTATGTTGTACTACATGTAACATAATTAAATACCTATGTCAAGCAATCCCTTCGACATATCTAGTATAATTAATTAACTACTTGTGTCAAGCAATCTCTCCTATCATTGAGTACTCAAAAACACATTATAAAAGTATCCTAAAGGCTTCAATTTCCTTTTCCAAAAGCAATTAGTTCTAGTAAATAGTATCTAACGCAAACAACATTCTCCTATTATGGAGATCTTACAAACATTGTATAACATAACTAGAATGCTTTATTTTCCCTTTTTCCAAAAGACAAACATATTAACTTCCTATGCATAAACAAAAAGTACAATTCAAGTAGCATAATATTTCTTGCAAATAAATAGTAGAAGAATACCCAATGCCTGTAAATGTTTTTCCCAAATTGATGATAGAGCTGCCTTCACTTATAGCCCAATCCAACTCCTTGAATTAATTCCAAGTACCTCATAAATTGTTAACTTTCCTCACAAAATTCCCTCTTCACACACTTAGAAATATCTAACAAATAATGGTGAATTCCTTGGGTAGAATATGCCTTTCTCAAGGTAATAGTGATCTCTCAGTAATTGAAAATTGGCTGAAATAATGTTCACTCAGGAATTGAATATTGGCTGCAAATATTTTTCACTTAGAAATTGAGGAATGAACATATATTAATGCTCAAGGTGATACACAATTGATGTATGAGGCAATCACAAAAGACAAATGATAAAAGCTAGTCAAGAGAATGTGAATTGAATAGTCCGATACAAGAGAGTTGGTGACTATTTATAGAGAGCCCAACTCTCCCAAACTCCTACAACCATGGCATGTGAATTGACACCATTGCCATTTGAAATATTTAACCTAGAGGTAGTGCCAAATCTAGCCCATACTTAGCAATTAACATGGTGAGTTGACTTCCAATCTTTCCATCATTATGAAGACTGTTTCCAAAAGCACATGGAGAATTTCATTAATCAACACCTACAAAAAATGGTTTCAGAGGTGGCGCCAAACCTGTGAGATGCTGGGATTTTTCATAATTAGAGAAGTAGTCAATCATAATTCACTTACACATAGCCAACATCAACTATTTTTTTGGTTGAGTCGATGGACTTCATTTACTGTGTTTGAATTTAGTTAGGCTTCAGGTATCGACTAGGTCAAAAGCCCTAAAGATTTAAACGCATTTTCTTGCTTCCTCCCCATGTTTTCCTCCTGCGTATCCATAGTTGGTGATATGCGATTTCTAGAGCCGCGAATGAATCAAAGTTTGTGTTTCATCATATTAAACTATATCAACATTCTTTGAGCCAAAGTTTAAATATGTGATTTGAAGTTTACATTAAATCGATTCATTTAATAAATCAGAAACAATTCGATTTCCAAAGTTATAAACTATATGAATTATATATATTCAATATACATACATATATATATATATATATATACATATATATATATATACATATATATATATATATACATATATATATATATACATATATATATATATATACATATATATATATATACATATATATATATATATACATATATATATATATTTGACAAACTGCTACCAAGAGGGTAGCGCTCTTCATTACTGAACCCAAGAAACAGTTACAGGGTAACTTCACCTGCCAAACAACAACTCTCCAAGTCATGCAGGACCCAATGTGGCATCCTTTCCCAATTTGTGATGTCCGAAGATTGGCAAATGTCACCAGGTTGGTCGATGCCTTGATTAGAAAGATAATTTGCAACCATATTCACCTCTCTGTAGATGTGAGCAATAGTAAAGTCCTTGACCAAACTCAACTTTGTAGCTACCTGATCCAGCCACATTTGCATCTTCCAGCTCTGAGTTTTCTTTCGATTAATGCTCTAATGACCACTTCAGAATCCCCTTCTATATCGATGCAGTTCAGACCCAATGAAACGACAGAAGTAAGACCTTCCAAGAGAGCACCCCATTCGGCTTCATTATTGGTGCCATCGGGTAGCTTTTTTGAAGCCGTCCAAACCACCAACCCTTTGTCGTTCCTGATTACAAATTTAGCACCAGAAGACCCAGGGTTTCCCCGGGATGCCCCATCAAAATTCAGCTTTAGGCGACCGCTAGGGGGAAGGCACCACTTGATCTTGCTCCGGTCAACTTTTCTTTTAATCAAACGAATTCTTGGAGGATTTAACCTTGGCCAGTTCTTCACCATTGTTGGGTCCCAGGATGACAGGTACTTAAAGGAACGCTTGGAAGTTTGAATGTTTAGATGCTCACAAACACCCAGCTCGATCTTTGAAAGCAGGCTAGCCACTGGCATACTTCACTCTTTAAAAATCCTGGCATTCCTCTCCTGCCACAACTGCCAAATCACCATAGCCGGCACTTCTTCCCAAAGGCCACCCAACACAGCTCCTTTGTATAAGGTAGGCCAGGACCCAAATAGTTCTGTTAGCGAATTCTGCAGAGGACCATTCCACTCCAGTTTTGCACAAAAGAAAGACCAACAAGATTGTGCAACTTCGCATTGAACCAAAAGATGATCTAAAGACTCTTCCGCCTTATAGCACAACACACACCTGTGAGGGCCCAGAATGCCGATCCGATTCAAACGATCCCCCGTAAGAATTTTTGCATGGAGAGCTGTCCACGCGAAGGCTCTTGCCTTTGGGAGTACCATCTTTCCCCAACATAACTGTTTAGGCCACGAAGCTAATCCCAAGTCCTTTTTTATAACTACATAACCAAATTTAGCTGAATAACTTCCAGATTTTGATGCGCACCAAATTATAGTATCACTGCCTTCGCCCAGGAACCAACACCTCTTTACCAGCTCAGATATTAAAAGCTCCCTTAATTGGGCATCCAAAAAATCAAAACTTTTCCACCTAGCTTCACCTTGGCCACCACAGTTTTCGATATAGTCACATACATGTTCCCCATAGGCCAAAATTGAAGTTGCCACAGCCGCCTCCAGACCCGAGCATTGATCCAACTGTACAAAACCGTTCCAGGAATCCCGCCAGAAGGACGCCTTTCTCCCATCCTTCAAAAGCCACGTGATGTGATCCGTAATTACAGGTCTACATTTCAATATAAAATTCCAAATTGCGGACCCTTTCTTCGGATTCACAATTGTCAAGATGCAATCATTGTTAAAAGAGTCTAGATATTTTGCTTTCAACAAATTGCACCAGAGTGCATCTTTGTTGCAAAATAAATCCCACACCATCTTCGCACCCAAAGCTCTATTTTGCAGTTTTAGATTTTTAACGCCAGCGCCTCCCACCTCTTTTGCCATCATAACCATATCCCAGGCAATTAGAGGGATCCGTTTGCGCTCGTTAGAGCCATCGCAGAGGAATTTCCTTTGAATGCCCCTTATTTGTTTAGTTGTTTTTGAAGAAATTTCAATACATGATAGCATATAGACTGGGATCGCCGCTAGGACTGCCTTCAGCATAGTAATCCGACCGGCCAAAGTTAGCCATTTGCCCCGCCAGCTTTCAGCACGCATCCTGCATTTTTCCACCGTATCATCCCACAACTCGTTTTTAATTGCTCCATGAAATAGAGGGACACCCAAATATTTAACCAGTAGATTTGTCGTTTGGAAGCCCAACACAGATGCAGCCACCAGTTGAAATCTCAATGGAGTGTTAAAAAAGAAAATATTTGATTTGTCTTTGTTTACCAATTGACCTGCTTCGAAACTAAACAAATCTATTGTACTCTTGATGCTTTCCAGATCACATATGTTAGGCTTGCCATATAGCAACGTATCATCAGCAAAAAGTTGATGAGTGAAAGGATTAAGGGATGGAGTGATAGTTATACCTTTCCACAAGCCGTTATGCTAGAGTTTGTTTATATGTCGTCTTAGAACATCCGCCATAATCACGAACAAGAATGGTGAAATCGGATCGCCTTGCCTTAGATCTCTTGCCGCTTGGAAGAAACCATGTGGAACTCCATTAATGACTATCGAGTATCTGGGAGACGATATATAGCCAAAAACCCATTTCAACCATTTCACCCCAAAACCGAGCTTTGCCATAGTTTCCATCAGGAAGTTCCATCGCACTCTGTCGTAAGCTTTACTTAGATCAATTTTGACTATCATCCCAGGTTTGTTAGATTTTTTCAAAGAATGAACAATCTCATGCGCCACAATAATTCCATATGTTATATGACGGCCTGGAATGAAACCACTTTGTTGCTGAGATATTATCCTTGGTAATATCTTTTTCAACCTGTTCGCCATAACTTTTGATATTACCTTGTACACTGTATTACACAATGAAATCGGCCTGTAATCTTCAAATTTGCTGCAAGACACCTTTTTGGGAATGAGGACAATATTTGTATTATTTAAATCCTGCAAAATACGACCCTTCCTTCTCGATTCTTCCACAACTTTCAAAAGATCTTCGCCAATAAAACTCCAACAAGACTGGTAAAAAAGCGCAGAGAACCCATCTGGGCCTGGCGCCTTATCAGGGGCCAATTGGAACGTCGCCGCTTTCACTTCTTCCAAAGAAACTGACGCATCTAACATAGCATTGTCGTCCACATTTACTAATGGTTCTATTCCATTGAGAAGATTACAGTTTAAGACATCTGCTTCACCTGTGCCTCCAAGCAAATCTTCAAAGTGTTGCACTCCCAGTTGCGCTATAACAGCTTCATCAGTTATAAGACCTTCTGCCGTCACAATTTCATCAATTCTATTCCAACTACGCCTCAGCTTCGTGGAGTTATGAAAAAATTTGGTATTTAGGTCCCCTTCAGCCAGCCAAGTTTCACGAGATTTTGCCCGCCAATAGCTCTCTTCCCTTGCTAAAATTTCATTATAATCCGCCATCAGTTGCTTTTCTTTGACAAATTCTACTGATGTCATACCATGTTTGAGAACGACCTCGCCCAAAGCCTCCAATTCACCTTCAATCCTCACCTTTTCTTCAAAAATATTTTTAAAGCAAGTTTTGTTCCACTCCTTTAGGCGGCCTTTCAGGCGATGCAACCTCTTATGGAAAAGAAACATCTTAGTGCCTTGAATTTGTAATGGTTCCTCCCACCAAGCTTTCATTTGTTCAACCAGATTTTCGCACCTTAGCCACATTCTCTCGAAACGAAACTGCCCCCTCAATTGGATTGGACCTTCCTTTATTTTTAACTCTACAGGGAAGTGATCCGATATTGAAATTGTCCAGATCGTGGATTTCGGCAGTAAAGGCTCGTTCGACTAGTTATCGGACAAAAGGAACCTATCTAGACGTTCAGCAATATTTGAAAAACCCCGCCTTCTGTTGTTCCATGTATAAGTTCCATTTGACGCTTTTATGTCAATTAAATTGTTTTGCACAATGAAATTTTCAAAATCCCTTTGCGACTGAGAACACTTCCTTATTCCCCCTGATTTCTCATGAATATTTGCAATGGCGTTAAAATCACCACCTATTACTATTTTCCCTTGAGTGATTTCCAAATTATTACTTATTTCTTCCCACAAAGATTTCTTATCTTCAGATTTTATAGGCCCGTAAACATTAAAAAGAAAATACTCATTGGAAGTTGACAACATTTGAACCTTTACCTTGAACCAATTGGAATTTGAAAATAACAGTGTTATGTTTATCCTTGAAGGCCTCCAGATTACCCCCAAACCACCAGAAGCACCTGTGGCGTCTGAGCCGACACCCTCCCATCCTTTGCAGGATTTACAAAATTGCTTTAATTCTTCACTTGTTAACTTCGTCTCTTGCAATAAAACTACATCAATTGTTTGGCATTCAAGCTGGCATTTTACTAGCCTTCTTTTGTTAGGGGCATTAACATTCCATGTTAAAACCTTCATCTCCCTCCAAGGGAGGAACTGCCCCCCTTGGGTCTCAGCATGTAAGATTTGATAGAGGACTGATCCCCATTTAAGGCTTCCTCCTCACGCTTCTGTTTATTAGATTTCCTGCCAACCTTTAAACCAGAAGCCAAGGATGTTTTTGCTGCACTCTGGGATATTGTTCTAGGTTCTAGAATGTCTAGATCCACTCCCTCCCCACGATCAGATATTTGACCTTCTTCCACTTCTTCATTCTTCCATGCTTCTGCTTGGGTTGCTTCAGCCATGGATAATATTCCTGGTTCTTGCAGCGTTACATCTTCTAAACTAGGCATTTCTTGACCGTCATCGGCATTTTCCAATTCCTCTTCGTTAGTTTTTGAATCAAACTTCCAAGTAAGGGCTAACCAATTTTTTGGACTAGTTGGCATTGAGGCAGGTTCAACGTTTTGTTCGTTATCCTTTCTTTGCTTTTCGATCCAAACATCTTCCTTTTTTGGTGGGAATTTTTTGCAGTCCGCTTCAAAGTGATTGCGTCGCCTGCACTTTAAGCAAAAGAATTTTTGGCTCTCAATCTCAATCGATTGAGTCCATTCCTTCCCCCTTGCAATTAGTTTTATTTTTTCAGGAATCTCTCTTATTGTTACGATTCTTATTCGTGCATAGATCAACGATTCGCTGTCCCTTAGATCCACTTCCAAAGTCCTCCCGATTGCATCCCCTACCCTGGTTAAACATCTGCTTGACCAGTATTCGTATGGAAGATTGTACAGTCTTAGCCAAACCGGCCCTTGTGTTGGATTAAACTTCAAAGGATCAAAATTTCTTTCCCAGCGTTGCAGGTATAGGAAACTATTTCCTTGCTTCCATTCCTCTATTAGCAGCATCTCTTCTCTGATTGCATTTGAGGCAAATACCGCCACAAAGAAACCCTTTGGCATAAAGTTTATGACTGGAACAGTTTTCCAATTCTTACAAACCCACTCAGCGATCTCCTTTCTTGAAAACCTTCTTCCCAAAAAATGACAAATAACCGCTTTTTCTTCCAAGTTACATGCATCTGTGTCAACAATATCTGATAAGTCTAACTCGGGCAACCATTCCTCCACAGCTTTGTCTTCTGTGATTTCACTAACCTTGACTTCCTGATTAGATCCGCCAAACTGCTTTGGTTTCTGCGGACCGACTCCATCCTCCTGCGCTCTTTCCGCCATCTCCAACATAATTTGAAAAAGTTATATTAATATAAAAAATATTTCTTGGTATCTTGGTTTGAATGTGTTGAAGTAACTTATCTCCTCATATGTCAAGGTCTATTATCCTTCTTTCAGCATCACTGCATATCGAAAACATATTTTGTGGTAAAACCCCCTATTGTAATTTATCATTCGTTCCATACATACATATATATATATATAAAATAAATAAATATATATTGTAAGCTAGTCAACATACATCCGATATATATATATATATATATATATATATATATATATATATATATATATATATATATATATATATATATATATATATATATATATATATATATATATATATATGTTCATATTCTAAGACAATAATAATAATAATATTAGTAATATCCTCATTACTCGATGTGTACATATACATATATATACCGTGATATTCTAAGGTACATATGTGTAGGTATACCATATCAATGCATCCGTATGAGCATATCTATTTTCCAACGTATGCTTGTATTGATATGTATATTCCTATGGATACGTGTATATATTATACATATGTATATATGTCCACATCCGATTCACTTACATCCATTTACGTTACCATCATATTGATAGGTGTGTAAGTGTGGTATCTCTATACATATGCATATACGTGTCGTTAAATCCTCCTGACACGCATGTGCATACATATAATCATACTTCCACCTACATCCCACCTATCCATATGATCGTAATATCACAAGACAAATCACAAAAACCAAATAGATAAGCATCACTTGCAAATGCATGCAAAAGTAAATAAGACTCCTAATGCAATCATACAAGCTATGGATGACTTACCAAAAAACCACACAAAGTGACTCAGTTCACTCAATCTAAGGTGATGTGTGTGTATGCTCAAATAGTTTACTTTACCGGTTACCTGACCAAGCTCTTCTCCCGAGTGATACTTCCCCTCCCTCTGGAGAAATGGACATTTACCTGCAACCACTAGCACATGCCTTGGCAGTCAATTGTTCTCAACAATAAGCAGCATATATAAACATCTTCAAAGTTAGAATAGCAATAATTCAATAACCATCTATTCTCCTTTTATGCAGTATTTCACCATGCATAGCATCAACTGAGATAACATCAAATG
>VDFB02036998.1:0-17236 GCA_007258455.2 Sequoia sempervirens | reverse complement strand
ATAATATAATATATTATATATCATATAGTTTTGTAAGAGATTATATATTAATTTATTAATAATATTGTATATTCTAAACTAGATATATTAACATAAACTATAAACTATAAACTATTTAAAAATCATATATAAACCAAATCATATATTCTAAACTAAATATATTAAAATAAACTATAAACTACAAATGAGATATATTGCATATGTTAAATCATATGTTATAAAGTCTTGACATTTTTTAAAATGTTATGTAAACAAATCAGATATCCGATTTAAATCCGATATCCAATATGGCTGACACAAAATTCATTGCCTAGGGAATAGGCTCGGGTTTGCTTTGGTATTTGGTTAGGAGATGCCAATCCTAAAAATTCAACACAAAAAGCGTGTTTAACAACTTACTTTGTTTTTCTGGACTTTGCCCATGTGGCTGACAACTTTATTTTTAGCCAAAATTGATATAAAGTCTTGACATTTTTTAAAATGCTATGTAAACAAATCGGATATCCGATTCAAATCGGATATCCGATTTAAATCCGATATCTGATATGGCTAACACAAAATTCATTGCCTAGGGAATAGGCTCGGGTTTACTTTGGTATTTGGTTAGGAGATGCCAATCCGAAAAAGTCAACACAAAAAGTGTGTTTAACAACTTTGTTTTTTCGGACTTCGCCCATGTGGCTGACGACTTTATTTTTAGCCAAAATTGATAAAATGAAAAGGGTTTGTAGAGGATATTCTCATCTTTTTTCCAATATAAATTATGTTTTATTTTGAATTTAATAGATTATTATTATTTATTTTCTATTAGATTTATGACTAAAGTCCTGATTGATAGGCTGATTGTAAAACATTTATAACTTCAAACGGTATCATATTTTTTGAATCCAAAACATGCATCACATTCTATGCTTTCCATACTATAGGATTAAAAAAAAAATTGAATTTCATGAAATTTTGACCAAGTTAAGGTGGTCAGACATACGAGTTTTTATATTTTTTAAAAGTTGTAATAAAAAATTCATAATTAATTATTTACTTGAAAAAAAATTACAAAAAAATATGCGTCACATCTGGACATGAGTCCTCTACTTACATATAAAATCTCATAAAAAAATATCATTTTATTATGGTTAGGGTGGTCAGACAGACACCTACTTAATTTTTTTCTGAAATTTAAGTAATACTACATTGAAATTTCAAATTTTCACCAAATAGATTTTGTTTTTAAAAAAATAAACCTAGTAGTTTGGAAACTACATTCAATTTCCCACATAATCTATTCTTACATGTTTTCGAAATAATATAGATAACTTATTCAAATTTTTACATCAAGTTGCCTAACTCTAATTGTTCTGAATTTTCATTGCCACTTAAGGGCCTGTTTGGCCCATCATGATCCTGCACATACCCATACTCTTCTAGAAAAAAATGATTTAATAGCGAAGAACAACAATATTTGTTTAAACATTAGGCTAGCAGTGGTTTCATGGAAAACATATCTTCCAGAACTGAAAGAAAAATACAAGGAGATATTTTAAGGGAGAAGGATTGAGGTAAAGAACCATTTTTTATATCCTTTTTGAAGAATTTTTTTTCCTAAAATAAGGGGGAGATAGATCTTTTTGTTGTCATTGATGTCAAAGGGGGAGAGGAAGCATGTGAAAAAAAATGAAAATAATTTCATCTCATCAAAACAATTACAAAGGTTATTGTTGTTGGCTTTTCACATCTTATGTTGCCATCAATGACAAATGGGAAGATTTTTGAAAGTTGAAGCTTGCATCAAATGGTTGTCATTGATGTCAACACAGTGTTGAATGTATGAGTTGTTTACCAGAAGCTATTTCCTATCAAATATGACCATTATAGGTGGTTTGGTGTATTGGTTTTTAGGTCTGGTTTCTACTATGAAGACAAGCTATGTTTTAGATATTCAAAGATCTTGGAAGACTTAGTGTGTTCAATATTTTATGTGGATATAAGATTGAACTAATTGACAAGTAAGATATACATGTATACATATATATAGAGACTCTCTGGGAAAAAAAGTGAGACAAATAAAAGAGACAGGAAAAAGAGTATGATGATAAGAAAGAGAAAGAGAAAGAGAGAGTAGAACAGAGCAGAGTAAGTGAAGCAGGAAAAGACAATAAAGTGTATGATTAGATCAAAATAATTTAGCAATTACTTAAATGCAGTACTATCTATATAGAGCTTCATTTAGAACTGAACTCTACACAAGTAAGGTGTAATCTATCAGTTCACACTTTTGGCTATAATTCTTAACTCTAGTATTCTGGTAGTTAGCCATCATTTGTATCTTTGTGGCAGTTATCCCTCCGAGTTGTAGCCATGTTGGACAGTGAGTCCTTATTGTAGGTAGTGAGCCTTATCTTAGGTAGTGAGCTTTATCTCAAGCAGTGAGCCTTTTTGTAATCAATTTTGATATTCTCTATAGCATGAGTTAATCGTTAGCATGGGGTGCTCCCACAATATTGGTTTACAATTTTTGGCCAAACTGTACACTGAACTTATTTTTTCTAACTAAATCTTCACTTTCAGGCACCTATAGCGGCTAAACCATGAGGAATTTGAAGATGATGCAAACTAGTGATTTGTGTCATTTTGTCTATAGATTCTAAATATATTTTTTTCAAAAAATTTGGAATCAGATTGCACTTATTTTTCCATCTCTTTTGAAAACTAGTTTTTTTCAGTAAACACCATTTTTAAGGAGTGACACTCACCATATAACACAACATTTTTTCCATGAAGGATAAAATTATATTTTTTTCTAATTTAGATTTTTAACTATGATATCTAATTCTTCCAATTGGTTTCATAGTGTTTTATAGAATATTTTTTCCTTAACCAATTTTCGAAGTCAAACCAATTACAATTCAGACATAGGTGGACTATATAACACAATATGTTTTGTATGTATCAAAATTCATTTTTTCTTCTTTTTTTGGATCAAGGACTTCAATATCTAGTGCACTCATATTTAAAAATAAATAAAAATAATAATCTTGTATTTTTACACATGTGCAGAATAGAGAGCTAGATTTTTAGTGAAAAACCTACATTCACAAGAAATAAAAAATAAATATAATAATTAAATTAAATTTATTTAAAACTATACTTCTCTGGAAGCTTATAATAAGGACTACATACTTAAAAAAATTAAATTTTAAATGAATTCATTTGATCCCCCAAAAGGTAAATCAAATGTGGTTTTTTATCAGCATTTTGATAGGTGTGTAGGAGACTCTATTATACATATGGTTTAAACTAGTGAGGTTCTATCCAAGGGGCTTTGATTTAAGGTAGTTTGATCAAACCCTATTCAATTGGAATTCTTTAAGTGGAAATTTTTAAGGATTAAATCATTATATTTTCTAAAAATATGTGATTTCAACAAAAATTAGAATCTCCTAGAAATTGTAAACCAAATTTGTGGGATCACCCCATTGTTTTTCCTCATTGGGTTTTCCATGTAAATATGGTGTTATTGTGTTTGTGCATTGGATTTTGGTTTTTGCATTGGAATTTGATGATTAATCATTTAAGCAGTTTGTGTATTAGTTCTGGTAATTGAATTGAAGGTTATAATTTGCAACAACCGATTCACCCCCCCTCTTAGTTGTCCTATCCTACAAAAGTCACAACTAAGATCAAATCCCATATGTACAACTAAACCAAAGCTATACCTCCTGATAAATTTGATAAGGCACCACACAAAAATGAACTTTGAGCTTCATGAGGCAAGCAAAGGTTCATGTTGGTGTAATTAAAAGTGTTGTACCTTGTCCTAGGTCATAATTACACTTAGTTAAGTTTACTTAGGGACCACATAGGAGGTAGTTGGATAATTTCCACTTTTGGTGGACTTATCATGTTATTATTTTATCACATCCACCTTTCGTGGACACATCATGTGATTACCTCTCCACCTTTTGTGGGTGATCCACCATTTGTGGTGATTATCACATTATCACTTCTCCACTTTAGGTGGAGTGATAGGTTTTCATAGTTGTCTCATGTCATAAGATTACGTAACTTCTCATAATCGTATTCCCTTCCATGTTCTCACCTTGGATATATAACCAAGGGGTCTCCTATATACTTTTTCATAGCATAGCACATTGTATTCTATTTGTATCATTGGCAGAATACAGTTTATTCTTGTCATATTGCTTCTATCTCTCTTATGCTTGTGATTTCTATTAGGCCTCTAGATCTTGGGTGGATACCTTCATAGCCAATTCCTATAGTTCACATACTTGATACTCATGAACAAACAAGATGTCTCCATAGGAAAGCAAAGTGTGTTATGCAAGGTGGCCATATAACTGATATTGTAAATTCAAGATAGTGTAGGGTACGTTCAAAGGTATTTTTCTTATTTAATGTAAGGTTTCTTCTTAGGGAACATTGTGCCTAATGTCTCCAAGAGATGACAAGTCAAAGAAATATCACTCTCTTAGAGAATATCAAGCCCAATGACACCACCAACAAAAGGACACATCACAAAAAGAAAGAAAATCACTCAATGAAATGTGAGTGTCGATGTATGCCCCTAGTTTAAAGTAGTTTCAAACACCATTGTTGTGAGAAATTTCTTTAATGTAGAATAATATATGAGAGGTTGTTTGGAAATCCCTATTGCAAGTCATATGTTTTTGAATGAAACTACATCATGGATGAGTATGTCACATGTGATCCAACTTAAGGCATGTCATCCACATCACAAGCTTGCTCTTATATATGTTCATGAAAGGGATTCAAATAGCCAATAGAGGCAATGACAAGTGACATACGAGGACAAGGATACCTAACCCCTTGCCCCCACTTAGTGCAGGACAAGGATGAGTCGAAATGAAAATTAGTATCAATTAGAGGAACGAGGTGATTCAACATAAGGAAGAGCACCACAATCCTTAAGATGTTGAATTTGATTATTTAAAGCCTTACACTCATTAGTAGAATGACCATTAACTCTTTGATATGCACAAAATGAATTCTTGTAGTAAAATTTCTTTCATGTTCTTGGAGGAAGAGATATCAAATGATCTTGAGGGAGTCTCGACAAGAAAATCTTGATCAATAGTAGAAAATTATCTTTTACTTTGTGACAAAGATATCTCTTTCTTAGTATTAGGTGTCATACTTACACAAGACTCCTTAGATTGCAAAATTTTGTACTCTCCTTTACAAGAGGGTGTAAAATCTATCAAATTCAAATCATTAGTTTTTTGCATGATGACATTGATGTTAAGCAAGGATTTCATTGTTTCTTTCAATTCTTTCAAAGGATAATATTCAAGATCACTAGTGTTTATCAATTCAGGATGCACTAATGTTAAAGTTGGTTTCAATGAATATTTTTTAAGAGTGTTAACATTAAGTGAAGGCTTTCTTGTTGCTTTCGAGGGACAATAACCAAGACCACTAGTATTTTCTTGTGTGTGAGGCTCTATAGGGATGTGGATACCCTTTTCTCTAGCACCACATCCTTTTCCACTATACTTAAGTTGTTTCATAAGCTCATAACATTTTCCATAAATCTTTATTTATTTATTTTGGATTCGGTAGTTGTTCATAGTCAAGTTCATCAAAGATTTTTGTATAATTTTTCATTTCTTCTAAAGTGGTTGAGGTGGGTGCTTTTGAAGGGTCTTCCAAAATTTGAGTTGACATTACCACTTTTTCTTTTCTATTTCTCAGATTCTTTGTTTATGATCGTGTATTCTCCCATGAATGATGTGAAATCTAAGGAACCCCAATTATCTTCTAATAGCTTTGTGACTTCCTTGATATGTTTTTCTTTGTATTTATGTTGCATGGGTTCCAATTGTGTAGTTAATGTTAATGTTTCCAAAGGATTCTCCTTACCCTTCTCAATGTTTAAACAATTGTTTGGTTTAAGGTCAAATTTGACTGTATATACTTCGTTATTGTAGACACATTTCATGATACGATGAAGGGTAGAAGGCGCCACATGCATCTCATGAATCCAAGGTCTTCCTAAAAGGATATTGTATGAAATATCATGAGTAATAACATGAATAGGAGTTTGTAATGTGGCCTTTCCAACTGTAATAGTCAATGTAATCACTCCAAGAGGTTGTTTTCCTACATTGTCAAATCCCTGAATAGATAAAGAATTAGGTTGAATTTTTTTTTTATCAATGCCAATTCTATCCAAAAGGGTCACAATACACACATTAATGGAATATCCATTATCAAAAAGGGTTATTTTTATTCCCAACATATTATAGATAGCTATTACCATGAAACCATCATTTTATTTTTGCACTTTCGAAGGAGGGAGCTCACTTTGGTGGAAAACAATGTTAGCATTTATTTCTTGAATCATGGTTGCTATGAGATTTTCTTGCACACTAGAAGGGATGGGAACTTATTGTAAAAAACTTTGAATCATGCTATGATAATAAGGGGATCCTTAAATAAGGTCCCATAGGGATATCTTAGCAGGAGTATTCTTTAGTTGTTCAATGAGATTATACTCCTTTCAACTTTGTGCAAGAAAACAAGGAGGACCTGGTAAGATAGGTTGAGGTAATGGGAGGGATGTTGAAGGTATTTTTCTTAGTTGCGGATTATTTCTAGTGTTGTATGTATGAGAAATGATATTATAACTCAACTATTATGAAACATTATTCTTAGGTGGGTAAAGGATAAGTTTGGGTTTGTTTTGAATTTGTGGTTGTTGTGAGGGTGGGTAAGGAACTAGAGGATTCTAAGGATGTCCCATAGGATACATAGGAGGTCCATTAATTAAGGTGGATGTAATGGACTTTTGTACATTCATAACCTCAGCGGTTTTGATTTGATGTATTTCAAATGAAGGGGAGTCTAGTGTCATGTTATCGCTATCATCTAAGGATGTCATATCACTATTGTTTTCATTTTATTTCACCATGATATCTTCCATTGGAGGAGAGTTATTTAGGATAACTACAAACTAGATGTTCATGAAATTCAAAGATTGGTTCTTCTAAAATGGCTTCATCACAGATAAGGGGGTTATCAATGGTTGGATTGTCTTGTTTATAAGTAATGTTTTCCCAAGGGGAAGAGAAGAAAATAGGATTCTTGTGACTCTTATTGCTTTGATATTCTAACATAAAACTATATTATTCACAACAAGGAGAGATACTAGGAGGAGAACAAATGTGATTGTCAAGATTGTCCAAATTTTCACTCCTATGTCCCATAATGTCTTACAAAATAGGATAGGTAGGGGAAGAAATATAAAGAGGGTTGTCATATATCTTAAAGGTTTTATTATCTAACATCAACATATTCTCATCATTTATAACATTATCAAAAGAGGGGAAGTTGTTGGGAGATGAATTTTGACTAGTTGAAGTGTTATGTATGTAGGTTTCAATGGTCTCTTGTTGTGTCATGTGATAATCATGATTACCTATGGTTGTGTCCATTTTTTTAGTAGTGTCTTTCCTAATAGGAGAGGTAGGAGGAGAGAAATAACTAGGGTTCTCAAAAATATAATTAATTGATTCTTCTATTTCACCGAAACATCTTCTTCACAACTAGGAGAGATATTAGGAGAAGAACGAATATGATTGTTATGATTACCCAAGGTTTTATTCTCTTTCACTAGACTAACCTCACTCATAGAAGGGATACTAGGAGAGGGGTCAATGACGAACAAAAAGAGAGGGGAGAGGACTTCATATTCATATGCACTTAAGACAACTTCTTGCAACACTCAACAAGATCTAAAAATAGAACATGAAGTATGACAACTATAGATTTTTGTAATTAAAACATGATGTAATGATTCTCCTACAAATTTGAAATGCAACAATGATGGAGAAAAGATGCAAAAGGATAATGCAATTTTCAAATTTTGAACATGATAATTGACTGATTTTGTTATATAACAATCTACAAATGAAATGTTGTAAATTTCAATTTTAAATTAAGCAATGCATGAAAAATGAACCAAATCAAAGCTAGATTTAATGAAATGCATGTAACAAAAACTCAATCAACCAAAGCAGATAACTAAAAACAACAAACAAAAATAGAGAAACAAAGTTTTTAAAGTTGGAAAATGTAGTTTCAAATCTATAACAAGACTAAATCACCCAAAGGGGCATGTAATAATGGAAATAGGGGGAATAGGGTTTCTATCCTTGAAGAGATAGGGCTCCTGCTATTTCACTCAAGTTTCACTCAAGGAAACCCTAGAGATCTCAATCCAAGGAGGGAATGATGGAAAGAGATTTGCTAAAGGTTGTCCTAGGATTTGATCAATGACTAAAGAGGGGTTCACCACCAACCTAGGGCTTGGAAATACTTAATGTTTAAACCTAGTGCAATGCAAAACTTCACTAAATGACCTAGAAATGCATGTAAATCAGAACAAAAACTTGAGATATCAGAGGTGTGCACTTGTAAACTTGTGATATCTTGAATGAAGATCTAAAATGTTGAATATGCTAAAATTAATTCCTACTGGACTCATAAGCATGTTTGGGTGATTTAGTCCCAGTTTAGATTTTTTGGGAAGGAACAAAAATTTGGCAGAGATATGTCTAGAACTCTTGAAATCTACAAATCTAACTATACTAGGACTCATATTCTAGAAGTGGCGTATCATTCCAGTTTGTCTTTTTTGGAAATTCAAAGCTTGAATCTACTCTTCAATCTTCGCTCTATCTTCTCCACCTGATTTATGGGTTTGAAACTCTAATTTACAACCTATAGATGTCTTTTAATGATCTTGGAGGTGATGTGAAAAATTTGAAAACTTTGAACACTTAACAACTTTTCTCCAATCTTGCTCCTTAGAAGGTCTTTAACCTAGATCTACAAATCACATACTAAAGAGAGGGAAAAATGTTGTGTTAGTGGAAAGGTGTTTTCCTTGGTCACACCTCATTTTGGTAATCAAACCTTGTAATGAAATGAAATTAAATGAAGGAACGATGAATGAACAACATGCAATGTTATAACTCACCAAACCCTAGCAATAAGGTGTTGCAAACATGTGTGAAGTGGCTCCAATGGATGTAGATCTTGACTCTTGCTTGAATTTGATATATCCTAAATTGAATGTTAGCTTGAATCATGAAAACCTACATCATAATTGTTAGCTCAAAAACAAACATGATGCATGATGACTTTAACATGATGATTGAATCATGAATACTGCTCCAAAATGCTTGATAATCAACTTTTGAATGCTCTTGTAAACTCTTGAATGCTCTTGTGAGCTCATTTTTTCTATAAGGATGCTTACTCAACTTGCTACGTAAAAAATGAGTGAAATAACCTTGTATTTATACTTGTTTATGCCTAATTTCCTGAAATTACAACACTACAAACCGACATTAGATCTAGAAGAATAAAATCCTGCCAAGAATTTGAATTAAATTTGATTTTGGGCCAAACATGACTCATATGCTAGAAGTGGCAGATGAGTCCCATTAGGATTAACTATGGGACACATATTTAAAAAATGTTTAGATTCATGTGAAATCAAGATTGAGGCCCCAAAACCTAAGTGGGACTCATATGCCCAAGGTGGTGTATGAGTCCTAGATCATTCAATGTAGGCCACATAACCTAAAAAGACATGAATTATGATTGGATCTATTGGCTTATGTCGGTATTATCCTCACAAAGATCCATTAATTAAGGCTCGTGGATGCAAAATAATGCGAAATAAGGCATAGATAATCCCCATTAATATTGAAAACCCTATAAAAGTGTGAAAGTGTGGAGCAACACTTTAAAACACCTTAAACAAGGTATAATTAAGTTCACCTAGCTTACAAGGGCCCAGGATCTAATGTGAATGTGTTAAATAGGTATGTCTAGGATCATGATGGGCCAACAAGTGGTGATATGATGGGTATGTGTAGGGTATGTGGTAGACAACTTCTTTTTTACACAAAATTGATGATAGGAAAAGGGTTTTTAAAGGAGATTCTCAACTTTTCACCAATATAGATTATGTTTTACTTTGAATTTAATAAATAATTATTATTCATTTTCTATTTGAATTACTACTAAAGTCCTGATTGATAGGCTGATTGAAAAACATCTATAGCTTTCAAATGGTATCACATTTTTTGAATCTGAAACATGTGTTACATTCTATGCTTTGCATACTATAAGATTGAAAAAAAAATGAATTTCATGAATTTTTAACCAAGTTAAGGTGGTTAGACATATTAGTTTTTATATTTTTTAAATTTGTAATAAAAAAATCATAATTAATTATTTACTCAAAAAAAAATTACAAAAAAATATGCATCACATTGGGACATGAGTGTTGTACATATATCTAAAATATTATAAATAATATTATCATTTTATTGTGGTTACAGTGGTTAGGCAGACACCTACTTCTTATTTTTTCCCTAAAATTTAAGTACTACTACATTGAAATTTCAAATTTTCACTAAATAGAATTTAAAAAAAAAAAAAAACCTAGTAGTTTAGAAAGTACTTTCAATTTGCTATAGATTCTATTCTTACATATTTTTGAAATAATATAGATAACTTATTCAAATTTTTATGTCAAGTTTCCTAACTCTAATTTTTCTAAATTTTTCACCACTTAAGGGCCTATTTTTTCCATGATGATCCTATACATACCCAAACACATTACAACACTAAATCAAGGTAACATTATGCTTAATTTAAGAAGGATGGCCCAAACGAGCAAGAAAAAGTAGAGGGATAATTATTCCATTGCCACAAGGCATGTGAGTCCCAATCAGGGTGTTTTAGGGATTTAAATGTTGAATAACAGTCACTACAGAATACCCAAAAACTAGGAAAAACCACCTATACTGGGACTAAATCGCCCAAAGGGGCGTATGAGTCCTATTTAGTGTTTTTCCACCATTTTCAATAAATTTTGTGTAAATGTTATTTTTTCTATTTTGAATGATGTCTAGACTAAGTGAAAATGCGGATTTTAGATGAAATTTAATGATGCAAGGGACAAAAATGTAACCTATATGCATTTTCACTAATGCAAGATTTAGAAACCCTAGATGCCATTTAACTTATGGAAAATCTAATGCAATGTTAATTCAAGCTATATCTAGGATTACGATACACTCCAGATAAAAAAATAAGGTGTTCTAAATGCAGGTTCACCAAAATGAAATGTAGGAAATAGGGGGCCTCTCCTTTGGGAGATAGAATCACCAATTTTCTTTAAGTTTCATTCAAGGAAACCCTAGCGATCTTAACCCAATGATAAAATGAGGGAAAGAGATCTACTAAGGGTTGTCCTAGGGTGTGATTAAAGACTAAAAGAGGGTTCACCACCAAGCTAGGGCTTGGAAAGACAAGTAACATGCAAGACCCAATGATACAACCTAATGATGTGAAAGACTTGAATAAATGACCTAGAAATGAATGCAAATCAGAATAGTAAATTGGAAAAGTATATAGGTGCACCTTGAAACCTATAGAAGCTCATAATAAGGTCTGAAATGCAAAAAATGTGGAATTGAGTGCACATTGGGACTCATATGTCAGGCTGGGCTTATTAGTCCCAAATTAGGGTTTCTAGGTGGAAACAAGAATTTGGAACTACTCAATCATGATCTACAAAAAATACCTAAAAATAGGTATACAGGGACTCATATGCCATAAGTTGTGTATCGGTCCCATTTTGTCGTGAAGTGGTCTAGGAGAAGAATTACAAAGTGAAACTTTTTCAGCCTCTAAAGATGGATGAAATAAGCCTTTTCCCACTGGTTTCTTCAACCTATAAACCTAGAATCACACAAAGAGAGAAAAAAATGTTGTTTTGTTAGGGAATATGGGTTTTCCTTGGTAAAACCCCATTTTGGTAATTACATTGTATGTTGAAATAATGAAACATGGAAGATGAAACATCAACAATGATACCTTGAATGATGTCTCGTATATCTAGAATCTAACATGAAGTGGCCAAGAAGAATGTAGATCTTGATCTTCAATTGGATAGGAAATAATGCTTAGTTTGGATCTTGAATGCTATATCACAACACTAGCTCAACAACATCCTTGATGCTTGATAACCTTGACATGATAATGGATTTTGAATTGCTACAAAAAATGATGAAGAAATTTTCCCTTGAATGCCTTAAAAATGATATTGAATACTCTATGAAGCTCTTGTGAAGTCTTGGAATGCTTAACTCTTGATTGCTTAGGATGATATCATGAATTATTATGGGAAATAATGATTTCAAACCTT
This sequence comes from Sequoia sempervirens, assembly GCA_007258455.2. Taxonomy (NCBI): domain Eukaryota; kingdom Viridiplantae; phylum Streptophyta; class Pinopsida; order Cupressales; family Cupressaceae; genus Sequoia; species Sequoia sempervirens. The sequence continues at coordinate 4,968 of VDFB02036998.1, read as the reverse complement.
CTTTATATAGGCAATCCATCCAAATTACCATTTATTAGATCACAAAAGCTGACATTCATGAAATTAGAACTTAAAACCCTGATTTCTTGCTCAAAACCCTAAAAAGGGGCCAAATGGGACTCATATGACCAAGGTGTTGTATAGCTCCCACCAGGCCTTTATAGCTTGAGGAAATGTTGGGGAGTTAAGAAATTAAGTATACTGATTGATCTTGTTATGATTTTAGTTGAAATAAGGCTTGGAGTGCATAATAAAGGGTATTAGGGGCCTATTAATGATTATATGAAGGTAATAAATGTAAGAGGGCCCAAAACTCAATGTGAACGTGTAAATAGATACACTTTACATCATTAAATTAAGGAAAAAATAGGTCTATTTAGCTTAAAAGTGCCCAAAACCTAATGTGAATATGTAAAACACATTACAACACTAGATCAAGGCGACATTAGGTCCATTTTAATGTTAATAATTCCCAAATTAAGTGTGAAAATCTAGAGGGATACATTTTTCTACACTACTTCAAATATATCTACAATTATAAATGAAGATACATTATATATATCCATATATCTATATATATATATAAACATATTTTGGTATGTGTAGGGTATGTGGCTGTAGACATGCAAAATTAACATTGTGCATTCAATTAGGCTCATTCATTAACTAAACTAGATTTCACATTAGGTCCATTCATCAATTAATCAGGTTCACTTTCATCCATTCATTAGGTAATCTCATCTCCTAAGGTCATTTATTTAAAATCAAATAAACATTATCATCAACCTTTTAATAAATCAAATGGCCATTTAATCAAATCCCAAATCATATTACATCATTTTTTGATTTAAATAAATCAAATATCCAAGTCCTAAAAGTCAAACTCACCTAATCATCATTAAGCTAACCTAATCCTAATTAGCCTAACCTAACCCATCCACTTGCACTCTCTAGATTTAGCCACTTGCACAAATAAATTAATTTATTGATTTATTAAAACCCTCATTTTCACTCAACATGGCCCTCAAATTTGAAAAACATGACAAGTTGATTTGTCCCTCCAACATTGCATTTATTGCTCATTTTCTTGTACCCCTCTCAAAATTTATTGCCAAATTTGAATTCAAATTCTCCCTCTCATGGGCATACTTCCCAAATCTTGCACATGCATTGACCTATCACCACTTGTCAAGTGTCCTCTTCTCATTGGTGGATCTTTAGTCCCACATTCACCCATTTGGATAATCTCTCATCAAGAAAATCTATAAAAGAAGGCCTTAATTCTCATTCATCCATCCACAACTTTTATGCAAGGTTACTCTCTTGGTTTGAGAACTCATCTTGCTCTTCATCCTATTTGCATTTGCATCATCTTAAGCTTTTATCAAGGATTGGGAAAGGGTCACTTGCACATGTGACACCAATCCACTATGGAATAGGTATTTGTTGTTGTTTTCATAATGCTTTTAGTTTTATTTTATCATGTATTGCATTTGGAACCATCTACAAGGTATTTCATAGGGTCATTCTTGAGGAATTTGTGAACTACTAACCTTGTATGAAGTTTAGTTTTGCAGATTTCAAAATTATGCACCACAATTTGGCGCTAGAAGGAAGGAAAACCTTTTGTGTTTTTTTGCAGGAAATGGATTTGATCCGATTTGTCCATTTCTTTGCACTATCGGTGATTTATATATCCATTACTAATGCTTGATATTTGTGATTGATTAATTTAAATATGTGTTGCTTATCTTATTCTTCTACGTTTCTTGTATATTTTTTAGAGGCATTAAAAGGCATACCTCTCACAGATGCTTCTTAAGATACACGTATTATGAGAAGTGCATTTCCGGTTTGCTACAGTTGGTTGTTTTGATCTTTTTTGGTCCTCTTTGAATGCTTTCAATCACACCTGAAGTAGTATGTTTGAGGCATTTGATTGGATGTTGGAAAATACATATTCACATGATTAATGTTGCAGCCTCAGCACAATCCTTTTCATGGTCTTAACCTTTTTGTGAAAAATAGGCTTAGTTTTTACCTTTGGATGGTTTCTTGTCATAGCGCTTCTTTCCCTGTGTAAAAATCCCATCAGATCACCAGCTACGGATTGGCGGAGTCATATGCAAACAAACACAGGCATACAAAGGAGTACATGGGAATTCTCTTCCACCTACGCAGATTGTACAATTGTTGCGTAATGAAGGTATATGCGGGCTCAAAAGGTAATACCTTTTGAAAGAGTTTCCAATCAAAAATAAAACAAAAGGAAACCGGGTTAAGGTGTAGGATAATAAACTTGCATAATGTTTGTTAGTAGATGAAAAATTATTGCGTACAATGGAGCAGATGATTCATTAAAGGCGTTAATATTTTGAGCATTTCATAATATCTGCCTGTCCAAAAGTTTTGACATTCCCCAATCTGCTAACATTATATGCTGACCCTATGTTTGTTTCTCTTTCCATATCTTTGTATTGAAGTCGGCCAGGTAAGATTTTCAAGGAGAGACTAGCCATTAATCTAAACGTAAAGACGTTGTGGATGATGAAGCAGTAGCTAGGCGATAAAGTCTGATGTGCTGAATTTCAATACACAAAAAAAAAAACCTTCTAAAGATTTAGAGCTGGTAAAGCTAACATGCTAGTTGGTGATGGTAGTTCAGTGACAAATCTATGCTTTGGAAGGCGCGATTCCTACATCATAAAGTCTACTTTAATACATTGAATCTCGCATCTTTGTCACTTGGCATTACTCATAAAAAAAAGATTTTTTGTCCAATCTTTACCTGCCCGCATTAAATGGTTTGATTTATTTTTAATGATAACCAAATATATTAGCTAAAGACTTTGGTGGAATGTAGGATTCTTATTAATGCGACATTATTTTGATCCCATTAGTCTTTTTTTTTTAATTTTATCATTCTTAAAAGTTAATGATTAAGATAATAACTTGATTTTGGTGTTATCTTTCTTTCTTGATAGGAAAACAAGGATAACAAAGGAAAGCAAGGAAAATGAAGGTACAAAAGCAAACAAAGGACAACAAAGGTACAAACGAAGGAAAGCAAGGAGAAGGCTAACAAAGGAAAACAAAAGGAGGAGGAATGAGGAGATCATTTTGAAAAATCAAAGTGTTTTTAAACATTTTAAGTGTTTGTTTAACACTTCTTCACGAAATTGTTACCTTTTCGTTCTTAGGACACTAACTTTCGATTGGGTCTAAAAAGAACACCTTTTTTTTTTTGCAAAAGGATAAAATTGAAACTTAGACACCTACTAGATTTCAATTTGGGCTAAAATTGGACAAGTAACCTTCATATTTCCTTTGGTGTTTTAAAACGAATCAAATCATTGCTTTGAAGGTTAAAATGAATGTGTGCTTTTATTATTTTGTAATTATTTACACAAAGTAATATCATCAAAAGACGTATGCTCTTCTCTCACGCCTCACGACGATCTTGAGAATCAAAAGGATTTTGGTGACATTAAGTTGCATTCATAATTACCCATACACACTTTGATTTGGGTTTAAAATTGAACATCTTGTGTGAGTGTGAATAGGGGCATTTTTGCATACATTCTCTTTCTTTGTGCTGTCAAAGATTGATCAAGTTATGGATTTTGTCTTTACTTGCTTTTGTTTATCCTAGAGGGCCTGCCTTGGGGAAAAAGTACTCACCCAAGGGAACGACTCAACTGGTAACACTCTAAAGCTAAGAGTATTTCCAGCTATGATATAAATGTGGATATTGGAAGAAATGCCAATATCACGCGGTTGACTCTGATAAGATGGATCCGAAAGGGGACTCTTGCCACATTGGGTCAACTCCTACGAACAGAAAGTCTAAACTAGAACCCTTGTTTTGTAGTGGCCTATTGATCCATTGAGTGAGTTTATCAAAGTGGTGCATTGGAACTTAGATTCCAAGAAGTTACTTGCCATGTCCGATCTTGGTTGAAATATAGAGGTTAAGACATCATTCTTAACATACCTTTATATTTTATCCTTGGTTGCATGTAAAATCATCTCTTCTATGAAGGGCATGAGGCAAGCCCACCAAGTAAAATGTACCCATTAAGCTAGGATGTTGCATTGCTTGTGAGTCAGTTTGAAAATATATTTCTTGATTGAAAATAAATAAAAAACAAACACTTAACATCATCCAAATTTCAAACCCTCTTGGAGACAAATATCATTGACTCAATCCATATGTTATTGCTTTCCCTTGGGACTCATGTCCTTAGAGGTTTCTAAACATTGTGTTACATCTCGATTCATCTCCTTGAGTAAACAATAGGGAAACCCTTTGCCTTAAGTTCATTAAATTTCCACATAACATATCTTGTGGGGTTTGAAGAGATTAAGATATTGGACATCTTAGTTTGAAACTTTAATCAAAGAGATTGTTTTTGGTAAAATAAAGACATTAAGCAAAGCTAAACAAAATGAACTTTCATATGTGTTGAAGACTCACAAATCCCAAAGCAAAAATCATTGGAAATCCGAAAATGAATGTTCAAATGAAATCATTTCTTGGTTACAAAGGTCTTTAGGAATCATTTGCATGCTCTTCAATACCTAGGTCTAGGAAAACAAAGTGTCTTTTTAGGTTCACCTAAGGATAGAAAAAAATCAAACCTCTTTCATCCATCTTTCAAAACATCAAATCCATCTCACAAATCATCTTTTGGAAAATCTTGAAATTATCCTTGATACTAGGCTTTGTGGAAAAATAAAAAATCATCCAAAACATTGAGACTATATCCTTGAAAACATTACCAAAATCACCTTTGGCTAGGAATGTGTAAATGCATCCTTTTTCATATCCTTCTAAGTCAAAGTTATCCAAATCATCTTGCCTAGCTTAGCATATGTAGATGAATCCTTCTCCATATGCTTAGCAAAAGCTATCATCTTGTTTGAATAGGTGTGGGTAGATGAATCCTTCTCCTTACACATATTCAA
>VDFB02036997.1:0-12976 GCA_007258455.2 Sequoia sempervirens | reverse complement strand
GCATGCAGAGAAAATTAAGGTTTCCAACTTCGGAGCCTAAAAATAGGCGTAAAAAGTCAAAATTTTCAAAAACCGGTGTAAACCATCGCGATCGGCATCCTTCAGGCTATCTGCTGGTGAAATTTCAAGTCAAACGGAGCACTTACTATTTATAGTAAGTTAGATTGGAAACTGGCTAAAAATAGTAAATCAGCTGCATGCGTCAGTGTCAGCCGACAGGTCACGTGGTGAGGAACGCCTCATTAAAATTTCAAGTCAAGCCGAGCAATGGAGCTATCAGAAACATGAGGTTACTATTTATAGTAAACTACCTTCAAAAGCATGCTAAAAATAGCAGGGTGATTAAAAATGGCAGTATAGACAGGACAATGGAGCTATGAGGATGCTACGTTCAAAATTTCAAATTGATCTGAGCTTCAGAAGTGCAAAAACGAGAAGACTTACTATAAATAGCAGGGTATGAAATACCTGGGTAAAGGAATCCAGAAGTAAAATTTGTCTAAGTCCTGTTTCATCCAAATTTCGTTACGGCAAAATGCTCGCAGATTGATTGATGAGGAGGCTTGGAGAATTCTTAAGACATGAAATTCATCCTGCTCAGGGGTCAAAATGCGCCCAAGGCAGAAGAAGTCAAAGAAAGTCAATGAGTTTCATCCTGCAGGCACAAGGAAATGCGCCCAAAAGAAGAAGGAAAGCTCAGGAGATATGAAAAATTTTCTAAGTATGAGAAATCCGCCTCACCCCTCAAAATGCGCCCAAGATGCAAGTTTATCCTGTACACAAGGCAAAATGCGCCCAAAAGCAAATTGGTCAAAACAAAGTCAAAGTTTCTTATCCTCCTCAAGGGGCAAAATGCGCCCAAATGCATGCATGTGAGGACAAAGTTTGGAAGGTGAAGAGTCACTCCTAAGGCGTTGTCTTGAGTTTATCCACCAGCTACCTCAAAATGCGCCCAAGGATGAATGAAAGTCAACAAGTCAACAAATTTCGTCCTTCTCCTACATCAAAATGCGCCCAAGGTGAAGAAAAGTCAAAAAGTCAACAAGGTCAAGGAATCTCGTCCTCCTCCATAGGCAAAATGCGCCCAAACTTGTGCATGTGAAGACAAAAGCGTAGAAGTTGAAGGGTCACAAGGCGTGGTGGCAAGTTTATCCTCCTCCTACAAGGAAATGCGCCCATGTTTAGATGTGAAAGGTAATTAAGGGTAGTAAATGGGATGAAAGTTTTCCCAAAGCATGGTAAAAGATGGTAAGTATTAGGCGCGCCAAGGGTGGAGAGTGTTGAGGATGCTTCCTTAGGCGTGATTTTTGAATTTCCTATCAAAGTGTGATATTGCTCTTGGTCAGCAGGTGTTGGAAATATCCCATACATGCAGGGAGGTGGCGGGATGTGTTGGCGTTGGCTGGTCTGACTTTTCCTCTCCCCAGATACATACCATGGTAAAGCGAAATCAAAAGCGCATAAGCGGATCTTTAAACATCCGGATGCTGAACATCTGCGTGAACAAACGAAGGCGGCTTTGGCCACTGGAAAATAAAATATTTTCTAAGTGTTGGAGAAGTTGCCTAGGCGTTGGATTTTTTTTAAATCAATATTTTCAAGTGTGAAGTGTGAAGTAAGCAATGAAAGTGTGCTAGGCATGGATAAAATTTTGCTGAGTAAAGGTTGAAATTTTCCAATAACGGCGAGTGAGCAAATAAAATTTTCTAAGGAAAATTCTCAACGTAAGATGATTTAAAATATTTTTCTAAGGCACAAAATGTTCTCCCTTAGAAAAATGCCTAAGTCTGGGGAGGTGATGGGATTTTCTTGAAGCACGAGCAGAGTTGCCAGAGATGAGGTCAGTGATTGCCAGCTGCACAAGATTGATAAAAAAATTTCCAAGTCAGAGCAAAATTCTCAGAGGGGATCAAGAATCCAGGGACAAAAATTGTCGAAGAATAATTTCTTAAGGTTCAAAAAATTCGTGAGAATAAAATGAACCCGCTCGCTGTGCAAACATGGGTTCGATGCTGCCTCGAGAAAATTTTTCTTCGGTATCGGGCGATTATCGGCGAGGAGTTGATTTCCTGCTGTCTTCCACCATGTCAAGAAATTTTGGGATGAAGATTTTAAGTGGGCAATTGTAAGCTGGATGTGTATTTCCTAAGGAAATTTGAAAAATTTTCTAAGGCAAAATGAAAATGTTTCTCAAGTAAGGAAATTCTCCACGATGGATTTGAAAGGAACTCCGCCTAGGTGAATTTGCTCAAATTTTCAGGAGGGATAGTTTCTGGAGCCGCAGAGATGAATAAAAATCGGTGGGTTATCAGAGCTCCAGCAGGTGAAATGAATCTCTCAAAGATGATACGCCCTGGAAGAGGATGGATTGAAAATTTGGCTAAGGCATGAAGAATTTGAACGTGAAGGCAATGAACGCGTGAAAATCAGGTGAGTGAGTTAAGTTTATATCACGAAGTATTCTAATACTCTTCTCCTCGCTTGTTTTGCAGGAGAAATGTTGAGGCCAGAGCACGATGACTTGAAGTGGAAGCACGATGAAGATGAGTTTCAACTTCGAAAGGAAGAAGTTGCAAGAAATTGGCTAAGTGTTAACTCAAGTGACAAGGATGAAGATCCTCAAGTGGAAGAAGTCAAAGAACAAAGCCAAGGCGTTGTCTTGAGTTTATCCACCAGCTACCTCAAAATGCACCCAAGGATGAATGAAAGTCAACAAGTCAACAAATTTCGTCCTTCTCCTACATCAAAATGCGCCCAAGGTGAAGAAAAGTCAAAAAGTCAACAAGGTCAAGGAATCTCGTCCTCCTCCATAGGCAAAATGCGCCCAAACTTGTGCATGTGAAGACAAAAGCGTAGAAGTTGAAGGGTCACAAGGCGTGGTGGCAAGTTTATCCTCCTCCTACAAGGAAATGCGCCCATGTTTAGATGTGAAAGGTAATTAAGGGTAGTAAATGGGATGAAAGTTTTCCCAAAGCATGGTAAAAGATGGTAAGTATTAGGCGCGCCAAGGGTGGAGAGTGTTGAGGATGCTTCCTTAGGCGTGATTTTTGAATTTCCTATCAAAGTGTGATATGCGCCTAAGGTCATAGGTGTTGGAAATATCTCCAAGGCGTGTGAGGTGGTGATGTTAAGTGTTGGGCGTGGTTTTTAATTTTTCCTCAAAGTATGCTATGCGCCAAGGGTGGCAAAGTGAAATAAAGTATAAGAAAGGTGATTTTAAAATATCCTGAGGGCGTTGAAATATTTCCAAGGTGTGAAATAAAATGAAGTGTGCTAGGCGCCTCAAGTAGAAAAATAAAATATTTTCTAAGTGTTGGAGAAGTTGCCTAGGCGTTGGATTTTTAAATCAATATTTTCAAGTGTGAAGTGTGAAGTAAGCAATGAAAGTGTGCTAGGCATGGATAAAATTTTGCTGAGTAAAGGTTGAAATTTTCCAATAACGGCGAGTGAGCAAATAAAATTTTCTAAGGAAAATTCTCAACGTAAGATGATTTAAAATATTTTTCTAAGGCACAAATGTTTTGTCTTAGAAAAATGCCCAAGTCTGGAGAGGTGATGGAATTTTCCTGAAGCGTGAGCAAAGTTGCCAGTGATGAAGTCAGATGATGCCAGCTGCACAGGATTGGTAAAAATTTTCCAAGTCAGAGCAAAATTCTCAGAGGGGATCGAAGAACGAGGACAAAATTGTTGAAAGAATAATTTTCTAAGGTTCAAAATTCAGAGAAATAAAATGAACCCGTTCGTTGTGCACCCATGGGTTCGATGCGTTCTGGAGAAAATTTTCTTCTGGGTATCGAAGATTATCGATGAGGAGTTGATTTCAAGGTCTTCCACAGCTTGTCAAGAATTTTGGGATGAAGATTTTAAGTGGGCACCAGGTTGATGTATTTCCTAAGGGAAATTTGAAAATTTTCTAAGGCAAAATGAAGAAAATGTGTTTTCAAGGTGAAATTCTCCAGACGATGGATTTGAAAGGAACTGCCTAGGTGAATTTGCTCAAATTCTTCGTGAGGATAGTTTTCTTGAGCCAGAGATGAATAAAATCGAGGTTATCAGAGCTCCAGCAGGTGAAATGAATCTCTCAAAGATGATACGCCCTGGAAGAGGATGGATTGAAAATTTGGCTAAGGCATGAAGAATTTGAACGTGAAGGCAATGAACGCGTGAAAATCAGGTGAGTGAGTTAAGTTTATATCACGAAGTATTCTAATACTCTTCTCCTCGCTTGTTTTGCAGGAGAAATGTTGAGGCCAGAGCACGATGACTTGAAGTGGAAGCACGATGAAGATGAGTTTCAACTTCGAAAGGAAGAAGTTGCAAGAAATTGGCTAAGTGTTAACTCAAGTGACAAGGATGAAGATCCTCAAGTGGAAGAAGTCAAAGAACAAAGCCAAGAAAGAAGATCGAGAACAGTGTGAACGCGTCTACAAATGGAATCTTCTAGAAGGATGATGGTGGACATTATGGCGCATTTATTACCCCACTCTCCTCTGTGGCGGTTTTTAGGGCAATATTATTTAGGGCTGAGGTGGCACGATTCTGGCCACTCTATTGATTGTAACCCTAGCCGTCTTTTGGGACTTGGCTAGCTATATAAAGGGGGAGTCCCCCTCATTTGTAATTCATTAGAAAGTAGACAGTAGAATCAGAATAGAAGTTAGAATAGAGAGACAAGTTAGAAGTAGCTTAGTATAGATTGATAGTGTAGAGCATTTTGCATAATTTGGAGAAGAGAGAAAGTTTTCCCTTTGAAAACTTTTGAAGAGATTGTTGTGTAACACATTTTATGATAATAGATCTTTTCATTGATGATGGAATTCGTCTTGTCATGAAATGCTAGCAAGGTTTCTTCTTCCTTTCGTATCCAAGTAGCTTAGTTCATGCAAGTAGCTTACTTCGGTGTGTGGTGTTTTATTGAGATAGCTTCGCTTTATTCCATACCACTAGCGCTTGTTGATGATAAGTTCGCCTTGTGTGGTCAACTGGACATTACATTGAGTTTAACTTCGGTTGTGATTTATATGCTTATATGCGTCGTTGTGATGGTGTATGCATGTTAAGTCATAATTTGAACATCCTTTGCTATTTCCCTTGAAGATTGCACCGATTTTGCTGAGGCTGTCCGACGGAGGCTAGGTGAAATCCGGTTGAAGTCTATTGAAATGAAGTTCCACATATCCTGCATTTAGAATAGAACATAAACTTTAGGTCTCTACACCCTTTCAATTCAAGATTCTCGTTAGAATAGGAAACCCGTGACTTCATAGATAAATCTTCGGTGCATTTGAATCCTTTCTCCACCAACAATTTCAGAAGTCCCCTTTGAAATACCAAAGAAATCACATCGAGCCAAACTGAGCCTATTCGCATTAAAGGAACCTTGATGAAACCATGAAACTTTGCAATCTTAGCATGCGGAATACTTTGATCAAGAGAGAATAGGGAAGCTTCGCTATAACTTTTATTCAAGCAGGCGTCAATAAAAATACATCAACACTAGGTATGTCTCGATCTCTCACTTCGTTACACCTCACGCCCATGATATCCGGGTCGTCATTTCAAATCAAGGCTGCCTTTCAATCAAGGCACGTCTGCGTGTATAATACCTGTATGTATCAAATTCCTCTGGCTGCATGTGATGGCTAAACCCTAAGGATGGCAGGATTTAGCTCTGATACCACTGTAGAAACCCTAGTTTCCCCCTGACACTGCTTCTGACTGAGTTTTAAGTTTTCCTGAAGGTTTTTGGTTTTTTTGCAAATTTTGTGTTTTTGATGCAATAAATGAAAGGTACGATTTTTGCAATAAATTGAAATAAATTCAATAAAAATAAAATAACTCTGGAATGGAAAGAATATGGACGCCAGTATCTTTATTTGATCTTTTCTACTGAATACAAGAATACCCAGATACATGCAATGACTTAAATAATGAATTTGCAATATTTTTAGAACCTGGTATTTGCTGCTACAGAAGTACAGAATTGTACGGCTGCAATGAAAGATCTTCTCCTCCCTCTGTCTGATGATTCCCGATGTTGCTCAATGAATGTGCGCCAATACTGGAGATGTTAAGTAGCCAATGAGAAAGGCGTTTCACCTTCTAAGCAAAGGACGGCTCCAGACAAGATGGTACGGCCAGGTACAGCAGCTTTAATGTTTGGTACGGCCTCCTCAAAACAATGCCTAAGTCTCTGAATATGATGCGCCCAAGTCAATAGATGATCTCTGAAAGAAAGAATAAGCTGAAACCTCTGTAAATGAATTAACTCTGAAGTTCTGTGATTTCCTCTGTATGAGAAAACCTCTGCTGGCAATAGATCAAGTGATATTTCACACTCTCTGAATTGCTTTCCCCTGGAGATGGCTCGTTCCCCAAGGAAGTCGAGTTCAAACCCTAAAGTCTGTGCTCAGATCGATTTGATCAGTTCTCAAAATCCAATAATCACATAATGGCACAATTTCCAAGGCAAATGCACTATAAGGCTGAAAAGTGCGATTTCCTTAAGAATAGGGTTTCATTAAAATATTCACTTTTAATTCTTTTAATTTCTCCATAGTTCTCAGCTGAATATTTTAATATAATTTAAATGTCAAACTGGCCCCTTTTGATGATGGGCGCACCCCTCAAGGCAAATCACTTAAGTTATAATATAAATATAAATCTTTATATTATAAATCGACAACAATTCATTATTTAATCAATATAATTAACATTACTATTTTCCTCGCACTATCCTCGATACCGACCAGTCTGATGCTCGACGTAATCTCCTCAAGTGATTCCGGATGCCGCCAAAGCTCCCATCAAGCATAAAAATAAAGGGTCCCATTAATCGTCAGCTGGAATCGCTAAAAATAAAGTAATTCTCGCGAAAAGCCTCCGACGAGCCGCCAAAATCTTCAACGTCTGCCCTGCCGCATCTCCATCCCACCAGGCGAGGAAAGTCGTCCCCATACGTCACCTGTATTACATACCAACCGAAAATTTCGATGTTTGACACCTCACCTCGAGACCTGAAGCCCGAAACCCTAATTCGTCTCGCATGTGCCTCAAACGAGCTCAATTCAATTCCATTTCAGTTGTATGTTATCGTGTTCGCAATTCTGAAGTGTTTGGCAGCTGCCAGAGCGGTACCTGCTACAAAATAGAAAGTGGCTGAAAAGGTGACCGATTGATTGCTGGATGATTTTGCATGTCACACTGCTCGGGAGATCTTGAAAAACCCAGAAAAACCCAGAAAAATCATCAACATGCAAGCAATGGCTAAAAATAGCAAGTTTCTAAAAAGTGACCAGTTTTGTTTGCATGTTACATCGTTGCGAAGGTCTTGGAAAACCCAGAAAGAATATGCCGACATGCGCTGAGAAAATCTACGTGCAAACCCTAATATCGGCCTCCGAATGCTGAGTGCTGAAGGTCGTCGTCCTGTTTTGCATGTCACATCACTGCGAAGGTCTCGAAAAACCCACAAAGAATCTCTGGACATGCATCTGAAAACTCGATGTGCAAACCCTGAAATCGGCCTCCGAAGCCAAATTGCTAAAAATAGCAAGTTGTCCGTTTCTGCTTAAATTTTGCCAATGATGAGTTCAACGTGTTTAGAATGTAATGCAGTTGCCGGAATGTGAAAATCTTGAGATCAACCCTAAATTAACACTTAATAAAAATAGAAAATTGGCAGAATTCAGTGAAAATTCAGGGGAAGCTTGCCGGAAGGATTCTAACAGCAGTGCTGAGCTCAGAAGTTGATCGATCAACGTAGTTTGACCTCGAAGCAGTCTGAAGACGTAAAACCCTAATTCACTAGAAACACCCCAGACTTAGCCAAAATTCAAACCCAGGTCAAATGGTAAGTACACTAGACAAAAAGAAAAGATCAGACCAGAGACAGACGGACCAGAAGACCCAAACCAAAAGACCCGAATGAAGCAAAAATTAGGGGGGTCCCCATCTGCGATGGGGTGATGTGTGAAAAGGTCACAACATTACTATTTTTAGAAATTTTGCTTTTTGCTTTTTCTATTTTTAGAAATTCCTTTTTTTAGAAAGTTGACCTAGAGTTGGGTTCCACAAGTCATGGTGTCAACATTTTCATTTTCAAAATCAAAATTTTGTGCCTTCAAGAGTAAAAAGCAAGAGAAAAGAAAAAACGAGGGTTTTGTTCTAGATGATAGCAAGAAATTCATGGCATAAGCATCATCAAGTTCGCCTAGACATGGAGAATGGATGGCAAAAAGGAAGATAAAATCTGCCGTGCACATGGTCAAGCACATGAGGAAGTCCACTTGGAGGAAAGAGAAGATGGCAGAGGTCAAGCAAAGTCTGCCCAAAGGAGATGAGACTTGTCTAGCCAACCTCAAAGTCTGCCCAAGGAAAATGTCCAAGATGATGCGAAGTCCGCTTGGGAAAGAAAAACTATGTCCAACTGCTGTCAAGTCCACCCTTGGCTTGAATGATGCTTGTCCAAGGCAATGAGAAGTACGCCCTAGACAAGATGGAAAAGAAAGTGATGAAGTCCGCCCCACCTTGAAGAGAATATGGCAAGACACAAGTGAAGTCCACCCATGCTTGTCCAAGAGGAGCTAAAGTCCACCCAAGCCTAAAGAGTGGATGGCAAGACAAAGGTAAAGTCCGCCCAGCCAAGAGGAGGAAAGAAAAAACTCAAAATTTGGCTAACTGTTGATACCTTGGGGAGAAAAACTCAGAAAATTGGCTAAGTGTTGATACCTTGGAGAATAAAATTTCAAAATTCCCTAAGCAATGAGCAACTCCGCCCGACATGGCCAACCAATCATGAAGTTTGCCAAGGCTAAATTCAAGATGTCCAAGATGCAGCCAAGAAGGAAGATGTCTTGCCAAGTCCAAAGTTCGCCCAAGAATGGCCTGTTGATCATGAAGTCTGCCCAGCTAGCAAGGAAAATGGCTTGCCAATGATGAAATCCTCCTAGGTCAAAAATAACAGTGCCCAAGACACAATGAACTCCGCCATGAAATGGCAGGGAAAATTTGAAGTCCGCCATGCTATAAATTCAAAACGTCCAAACAACAATGAGCTCCACCTTGGCACTTGGGAAAATGTCCAAGAGCATTCAAAGTCCGCCCACGATAAAAGCAAATTGTCTAACTAGCAGCCAAGTCCGCCTAAGGAAGAAAAAAACAATTGGCTTGCCAATGAGGAAGTCCGCTCAAGCATAATAGAAAAATGGCATGGCATGTGCCAAAGTCCACCAAGGTTAGAAGCAAACATGGTAAAATTTGCCAAGAGGAAACAAAAAAAAATGGCTAAGTGTGGAATTTTCCTAAAACAAAAGAATCAAATTTTGACTAAGTGTTCGAAAGAAAACAGGAAGAATGAAGAGGAATAAAGAGGAAAGGTAAAGAGGAAATGAATAAAATCCTTGTCCAAGGATGGAGTCTACCCTACTTAGCACAAGTCAAATTCAGAATTGAAGCCAAATCCACAGGCAAAGTTCATTCAAGCATAGAGATGGCCAAAATCTTGGCTAAGTGTTGAACGGTCCACATGAAGGTGTTACAAAATGAAATTGAATAGCCAAAATTTGGCTAAGTATGGGAAATACTTCACAAAGAAAGTTCCAATTTCCTCCATTGTGGCGAAAGCACAAGGTAGTTCTTCTCCAAATTCAAAGCACTTGAAGGCATTTCAAAGCAATCAAGAAAGAAAAGTTTAATAACTTTAAGTCTAGACATCTGCTTCGAGGGGAGACTTCTAGACCTCAAAGATTCAAATGCAAGTGAGAAGAAGAAATCAAAATCTTGAAGGAAATTCAAGATCAAAGCTAGCAAGAAACAAGCACAAAGGACATAGTTGTCGGCAAAGAAATTTATTCTAAGGAAAGTACATGGAAAGAACAAAGCGACCAAGGAGTACATCCAACACTTGACCATACCTCTCAATCAGGGCGATGCAATAGCTCCTCCACTTTTGAACTCTTCACAAAAAGAGGCCAAGGACTTTGAAGAAGAGATGGTCACGGCTAAAGAAACTAAGGAGTGGATGGTGAGTAAGAGTGAGGAAGCGACTACATTTATGGAGAAATTGATACTGGCTTATGGGCAGACTTCCTCATTGCTTTCCAAACTTGGTGTCATGACAGAAGCTTGGGACAACCTCTAGGATGTTCAAGATAGAATCATTCCATGCCTTAGAGTGCTGAAGGGAGTTCCAAAACAGGAGTTGATTGATGGGAAAATAATTGCAGCAGGTGCTGCCTATGATTTCCACACTTGGTATTGGGCATTGACAGCACGAAGTGAGGTCTTGGAAAGAGTAAAGCCTGATGGAGTCAAAGTTGAAGAGCAGATTAAAGAGGTTCAGAGTAAGATTTTCCTCATAGCTGTGGATGTACTTGAGAAGGAGATCATCCGAGAGAATGACATGCAGCTAGAAAATCTAAAGCATAGAGCTCAAGAAACCTTCTCCATCACTGGACCAGTCCTAAAGCAGAATTTGACTAAGGTGGCGAACTTCTTGTCTATCAGAGATGCCTTCCTAAAACAGGAATTGGAATGGGAGAATACTTTTGTCGGATGTGTTGAGGAGTTGGACGGGTTGGAATTCAAAGTAAACATGCTACCACAGGTCACGATGGAAGAGGTCATCCCAATTGTGTCCAGGTTCATTGAACGCACTGCCACCCGAGAGGATAGGGATGCACTTCCTTGAAAATAGCTCTTGGCGCCACTTGTCTTTCATGCAATTGATATTGATGTTATTTTAGGAAACCCCAATTAGGGTTGATATGTCTTGATCTCGACTGTTAATTTGTTTTGATCTTGGCCGTTAATTTGTTTTGATCTTGGCCATTCATTTGCTTTCAAAAACTCTATATAAACTCTGGCTCTCTCATTATCAAAGTGTGAAGAGAGTTTATGAAATTATTGTGTATAGCTACTTTGGATAATAAAAGCTCTTATGCATGATTTGCTTTGAATCCTTTTTATTGTCAAGTGGTAGCAAGGTTACATATCTCCTTCAACAATAGATTGGAATTAGAATAGAATTTTATTTGAATGCATGTTAGATGAATGCAAGATTTGATAGTATTGATTTATGGTGAAACTTTGCTCATACTTTCTTTCAATAGATGATTTTTATTCAATGCGTAAAGTTAGCCTGAGCTTATAATTGTGGATGCTTAACTTCTATTTGGATGAGTATTGTTCGATTCAACAGTAATTGTTCATGACGTGAAAATCATAAGCACACCCCCTGAAGATTGCACCCACTTTGTGTAGTTGTCCTAGCGAGGCGAAGCAAAGCGTGGTTATTAGTTTCACCTAGTCTTTACCGTCTCTTGAATTCTTAGGAGTAGATTAGAATTTCTAAACCATTATCTCCTTTTCAGTTTGCTTGAAGTCCATGATCCAAGACCCAAACAATAGAGCTTCATTGTCTAGACCTTCATTGTGAATTGAATGAGCCTAGCGTAAGTCCCTTTGTGTATTACCAGCATATCACAACGCGCATTAAGCTTATCCACACATCAAGACCTGACAAAAGAAACCTTGGAATCGTCATATGATCTTAGCATACGTGGTGGTTTTTCAAGAGAAGATAAAGTGTCTTTGGACATTTTATTATGTGTTCGGTGAGTAACAAAACGCACACCAACAGATACCTCATGAGAAATTCTAATCATGAATTTACGAGAGCAATCTCAATTATAATCCCAATAGGTACAAATAAAGAAGATGAAGCCATAGGCCTTGTTGAAGGGATGAAAATGACTTTAACTTTGAGCTATTTTAACCATGTGATGGAAGGGTATTCACAATCTATAATGTCCCCTTCTCAAAGCTATCTTGTTCAATGACCATTAGCCTATTTTCTAAGTTCCCGTAGGCTAAGTGGCAAGGCAAGGGGACTCCAAGATTCTTGGAGAATGCAGTGGCGACAATTCATGGATTCTTGTTTTGGCATTGAGCTAAAGGGATGATACCGGTTTGAATGCCACTCTCTGTAGTATTATCAAACTATCAGGTGTTCTCCAAACTTCTTGGAGAGCATGTCCATTTTTAGAAAGTTGCCAAAATGACGTCATTCACTCATCCAGTGCCTCTATATCTCATTGGTATAGTCAAAATTGGATTCTGAGTTGATTCGGGGTTTTCATCACAAGGGGTAAAATATTTTAATATTTCATTTAAGTTTTAATGTTTGAATTATTATTTTTATATAGCTTAAGTGTTATAACTTTTCTAAAGTCAAAATACCCCCAAGTTGGATGCCTAGGTTGGAAAAAGGGGGACGTTGCACATGAGAGGGTTTGTTATTATTTTAAAAAGGCATTTTCGAAAAAGGTGAATTATTTTATTATTTTGTTATTTTAAATTGTAACATCTCCCTCCAAAATGTTATAAGAGGCATGGGGTAGCTCATTTGGTCATGTTGAGATTTTGATAATGAAGTGCTGCTGGTTTGAGACTGGATTCTTCAAGACTTTGAGGATGAAAACCCTCAAGGTTCGTTCTAGTTTCAGAGTTGGAAGACACTCCCTAGCTAGACCATGTGGCTTCATTTCAGGAGTCACCATTGGACTTAATGGTGAAGCTTTCTTTCATTGCATTTCAGTATTAAGTCTTTTGAGGAGTTTTGCTTGTTAGTGTTTTCTTGGCTAATCCGTCGAGTTGCAAAGATTTTTGGAATTGCATTCTTGAAGTTCACACCTGCTGGCCATTACTGTGCAAGTACAGGCTATACCACATGATTTGCTCGTGCTGATTGAAGTATTGAGAATTTGGTTTCAGGTATTTGACCTATGCATTTTCCAAGCTGGGCAACTAGGTATGAGGTGAGAGCAGGTTGCTAGCTAGTAGCTCTGATTTTTAAGGAGAAAATCGTCCTTGCTGCAGGCCATACACTTCCCTAGGGAGGCGTGCAAGTTTGTAGAAGTGAATCACCCTCCTTTTCTTGTGGTTTGGGGGTCCCAAGGGAGCGCCTAATGTTGGT
>VDFB02036996.1:0-31219 GCA_007258455.2 Sequoia sempervirens | reverse complement strand
TACTATGACCTATGTGAGTTGCTCCAGCAACAACTTTTGGAGAATCTCAAACAAAAAAATGAGAAGAAATATGCATTTAAGTTTGGAAATCTGATTGTGTGTTTGTTATTTTACTTTTTGAGGGAGCTACCTAGAAGAAGAGACATGGTTTGGGATAGAAGCAGACTAGTAGGTCATCAAATTTTTTATTATATGCACAACATTGGTGATTAAAAGGCTCAAGATAATGCATTGGTTGCATTATTTGTAGTATTTCAAACCAATATGCATGACAGAGAAAGGATTCCTCATAATCTTGTAGAGAATTATGCAAATGAGATAACTTTCCTTGTATCTACAAATGAGTGTATAATAGAGGCCGTTGAACCCAATACAATATGGATTGAGCCTCTTGGTTATGAAGTTTATGAGAAAGATGCTAAAGGATACATTGAACTATTGTTGAAGAGTCCTAAGGACTCCTTGCCTAGACATGGAAAATTTGAGGAAAAACCAACTGAAGTGCACTTGGAAACATCAACTCCTACAAGGAAAAAAAGAGTAAACAAACAAGTAGAGAAATACTTTGGATTGCATGGTCTTTCAAAAGGTGAAGTAGACAAGTTAAGGGAAATTGTTGCAGAAAGAGATGCTAAAGCAGTTACTACAACTAGTGAGTCCTCTGAATCACAAAGATCTGGAAGATCAGCTTCCACCCTTGCCTTTGCATTGCCAAAACCTTCTGGTATAGCTTCCATCAAAGGAAAGAAAGTGGATCCCAGTTCTCTAATAACTAAAGTAACCTCTGCACCCTCTGAACCCCACACCCAAACCACAAAAAGGAAGAATGTACCTTTGGTAGCACTCCCTGCTACCTATGGAAGGAGGAATTAATAAAAAACATCTCAAGGGAAAAATCTAAGTGTTGATGTAGAAGAAGAGATCGATCTAGGTTTGGAAGAAGAACAACAACTTACCAAAAAAAGTAGTGCCACTAAAAGCGATGAAGGTGCATCTCAAGAAGCAAGCACTAGAGAAAAGAAACTAACTGATATTGTGGACACTTCAGAAGAAGAGGAAATATAATTGGAAAAGGATTCTTTTATAGTACATGTTCACAAAAAGCTAGAAAAGAAGAGAGAAAAGAAATCAGAGGAAGGCTCTATAGAGCAAAAGCACAAGAAAGCAAAATCTCCTTTGATAAGAGCTCGAACCCCAATGAAATTAGATGTTTTGGTTAGCAATAGGTTAGAACATGATTAATTTTTGGAAGGGACTACAAATTTGTATGAATAATTAGATGAAGATGATAAGAAAACCATCATTGAATCCATCGTACAATATATCATTATTCTAGATGCGGACATGAACAACAGTAGGAAAAAGGTGCCTAGTGTTGTATGGGAAGCCTTGGTAGAAAGAAGGTGAGAAGCAATTGAGGTTGATGATAAGATGAAAGTTGATGCTCTAGAGGAAATTGGATCCTCTTTAACTAAAAATGATAAAGCTACACTAATTGAAGTGTATAGCAAAGAGTTTAGAGTTAAACAAAGGGTAACAATACTAATAAGAAGAGAAAAGGATAGAGTAGATAAGATGAAACAAGAAATAGTAAATATTGTGAGAGATATCACAAAAATATTTGGGAAGATTGCAACTTCATCATCTAGCACATTTCAAGGTAAGGAGCTTGATAGGGATAAGGTTACTAATGTAGAGGAAAATATTCCTCCTCCTAAAACAATTTTTCCTATTTTCAAAGAAGTTGTAGAAGAAGTGAATAATGCATAAGTCATTTCAGAATTTTTTGATACAGAGAATGTGGTGCTCACACCACCACTGATTGATGATACAAATTCTTCTCCAAATACATCTGCTCCTCTGGAAGATACAGACACTACCACCAGTGCTAACACTACAGACAAGAATGTAGGACAAGAACATGATCGAGGTAAAAATGATGTTGATAATAATGTTGAGGATCACCCTGACAGACAAAATGAGGATGCTAAAAATGAAGGTGAGGAAAATCAAAATGGAGAAGAATAAGAAGGTCAAGGAGAAAAGATTAATAATAAGAAAGATGATGAGGAGAAAAAGGATGATGAAGTAAATAAAAGAAAGAAAAACCCTCTGGTAAAGAAGACAAAGAAGAGGAAGAAGAGAAAGAGAAGAATAAAGAAGAAACAGTAGTTCGAAAGAATGAAGAAGAACCTCAAAAGACTATGGAGCTAACAAATTCATTCAGAGAATCCTCTGGTAATGCAATTAAGGTTCTTTTGACAAGACAAATGAGGTTCCAACGGGCCATTCCTCCTCAGTTGATTCAGCTCCCATCACATCAAGGCTATGTAGATTTGGATAAGATCTCACCTATTTATAGATTAGAGCTCAAAGATGCTTTCATGCCTCTAAAAGAAAATAAATCATTGAGACTCATCAAAATGGGACTGAATTGATCAATGATGCAATCAAATCTTTATAGGACGCCACCCTGGTGCCAAGTTGACAATTCTTTGACACCCATTGAGAATATGAAGTTTCTGGTTGATTATCTTAAAGAGTATGCATCTGGTCTAAAGGAGCATACTAAGAAAGAAGTGGAATCAAGACTTGCTAAGAAGAGACTTCTTGAGTTTTAGGACAAATGTGCATCCGTACATGGAAAGGTAAAGGAATTTCTAAAGGATGTGCAAGTATGTGAAGATGAAGCCAAGACATTGTTCTTGTATTGTATGAGGTGGTCAGATGCCACTCAAGGCATTAAGGACTTAATGGACTCCATAGAGTCGTAGATATCTAATGCCTCTGGAGCCTTTGACCCTACACAAGACAGAGATTACATCTCTTAGACTACCATCGTTGATATGCAAAACATTTTTTTCACTCTTCAAAGGAAAAAAGAAGTCATAATAAGGAGATTTGGACAACTTGGGGACTTGGTGAAGACCAAGCATATGTCAATATCCAATGCCCTTGTTGATGCAAAAGGGCTTGAGAAGATAAATCTAGATCCAAGTACTCCAAAAGAGGGATAGGAGAGCTTAATTGAGTTGGAATCAATGTACAAGTCACTTGCTACTGCCAAAAGGATATGGAATGAAGGAAAATATTCCTAGAAAGAAATTCTTGATGAATTAGAAGGTGCCTCCTCTAGATGAACACTTTTCTTGTATACTATTTCATTGTTTCAATTGTTTTCAGTTTATCTGTGTACATATGTTCGGATCAAATTTTTGGGATAACTCTCTAAGGGGGAGTCAGTACATTTTAGTTTATTTTCAATTGTTTTAAAGCTTACATGTGTGTTACCGGCACACCCTTTGTCCTTGATGTCAAAGGGGGAGAGGAATTGAGAAGTTTTGGTGAAGTTAAAGGGGGAGATAATGTTTAAAGGGGAGATCATGTATGCCTGAAGTTTTTGGTGGTGTATATTCTAAGTTTTTGAGTTTCTAGAGATTTTTTTTGGCACATGTTTCCGTCAATGAAAAAGGGGGAGATTGTTGAAATAATGAAGAAGTAAACCTTTAATGTGTTGTCATTGATGCCAAAATTGTTTGTTGATAGTTTTGTCTAATTCAGTAAATAGTTTTTGGTGACATCTTAATCCGATAATTTGGTCCAAAATTGCTTGTGTTGTAAGATTGGCTTATGTGGTTTAGTATGTTATTCTTTGCTATTATATGAATCTATGATCAATTTTTTAGTGATTTTGGTTGAATAGGCTGAAATTTACAAGTAACAAAAGTTTGGCATATAGTTTTTGGCTTTATATAGTGTAAATGGGTATGAGTAATTTGGTCTGCATTCCTCCTATATTTGGATTCAGACTCTACAATTTTGTGAGATGATTTATAGATGTTGTTACTCTATATATTCCTGTTGATGAGTATTTATATGATTAGATGGATCATTGGTATGTGATCAGTTGGCTTATTTTGTGATTAGGTCTAATTCTTGGCCAACCTAATACATGTTATGTGTTGTAAAGAATAAGTATGTACTACCGATGTTAGTAGGACCTATTTTAGGTCCATGTTGACTTGAATTAAGTATTGCATGTTTGGTTTGAACACAAAGATGGTTTTTAATCAAGTGTGGAGCCAACAAAGGTAACTTTCAATTGAAATACCTAGGGCTACATCTAATTAGGCTGACCTAATTGATGTATGTGGATGTAATTGGGTATATGTGTAGGACATTTTTGAGTTTTATAGTAATGATGATATGTAATATGATGTGGAAGAGATCTGATATTGTGTGAACATGTGAATTTAGATGTAAGAGATTAGAATTAGTGCATAATTGTTGTGAATGTTAAGCGACTGCTAAGTAGAGTAGTGTTTTGTATTCAAAGCTTCAAAGGAACTAAATTTGGTACAAGGAAGGTGCACTTTGTATCAGTTCACATTTTTGTTGTGTGGCCATACCTATTTTGTATCTATTTATGGTTGTGATCCTTATAAGGATAGTTTGTCCTAGAAGTGAGCCCCTGTAATATCTTATAACTAGTTATAATATATTGTAAGCTAATCCTCACCATGTTTTTTCCCTTTTTGGGTTTTCCACATAAAAATCTTGATGTTCATATGTTATGTGGTCTTATGATCTCTTTCATGTTTTCATTCATTATTCCAATTAGATATAATTTGTTAATTAGATGGTTTGTAATTAATTGGTTATATATAATATTGATTCACCTCCCCCCCTCTCATTATTCTGGGTGTTTAACAGAGGTTTACACAAGTTTCACTGGTAAATTGGAGCAATATCTATGCATATTATCATCTTAGATCTTATCAATATAAAATTCTTAAAGAACCTAAAATTTTGTATCCTATAGTATCTAAGCATCAAGATATTGATATATTCATGCCTTCTAATGATCCTTATGAATAAAAAATCACTCATGTATCGAGAAAGCAAGAGAAGATCAAGGATAAGATATTTCAAAATGATATACTTAATGCTTGAAACAATAATTTCTCACAAGTACCCAAGAATGATATTATGGTTAATAAAATATAAAACTCATCCATGGTGTCATCTCCCAAGAAGCACAAAAAATGGTAAATAAAGATGTTGCTATAAATACACCTATTGACACAATTCTCACTAAAAGTTTTGATTCTAATCAAAAGGAAAGCCTTATAGTTGAGGAAGAATTTGATGCTACTTGTTGGGATGGGGATGACCCATTGGAGGCTAATCTCTCTAGTTTTATTTCTTGAGATCTTGAGAATTGTAAAACTGAAATGAGCTTTTTCCAACCTATTTCACAAGCTTTATCAAGAGCCACAAGGATGATTCGAGCTTCCATTCAATTATCGGTGTCAATACTTGTAGTAGAAGAGAACAATAAATGGATAATCTAATCACTCAACCAACCCCTTCAATCCCAGTAACATCTTTATTGCCACAAAAAGAGCCATCAACATTAATTTTGAGGAATCTTGTTGGAGGAAGAGACCATTTACCTACCCTATTCACCTTTCTATAGGCTTTTAAGACCAAGCTAGAATGAACTAATAAATTAATAGAAGAATAAATCTCAAGGCATCTTAAAAGATGAACATCAGAAGAATTATAATCTCATATGAATAACACTTAGATACTGTAGTTTCTTTAACAAAATATATGATCTTCTACCAAACTTGTGAAATGAGAATATAGTGTCCCTAGAAAATCTGATAATTTGGCTCAAGCCAAATTTTCCACAAGATGAAAATGGGAGCAATATCCTAGGTGACCTTGAGAAAGAAGCCGAAGTAGGAGGTTGACCCAAGATTTCCCATAATTCATATAAGAAAGTAGCATGAATGGGAGCTTGATTCTTAAGCTTCCACCATTGCCCCCATATACCTAAGGAGAAGGGACATTGGAAGAAAAGGTGAAAAACACTTTTTGCATTACTGTCACATAGGACACATTTAGAAGAGCCTTGAAATCCTCTCTTCCTTATGTTATCACAAGTAAGAAAATTATTCTTATAGAGAAACTAGATAAACAAATTGCATAATTTATGTCAACTAAATTTCTTCCAAATTTTGTTCCACCAAGGGAAATATCTACATTGATCACCTTTCTTTAGCTCAAAGAATTATAACCAAGAGCCAATGATAAGCCCCTTTAGGGTAGTGGCGCTATGTGAGAACATTTTTTCCTCAAAAGAACAGCATGGCTAAACTATAAGAATGGAAGAAAGGGTAACCCAAGCTTTAGGAGTTTCCCCCATAGGCTAGCTACTAGAACTTTTCCAATGATAGATATAGGATTCCCCCACCATAAGAGTGCCCTCAAAATCAACAACCTTAGACCACCTCACCACTTTAAATACATCACTCAAGGGATGTAGAAGAGGAAATGAAGAGAGGATAATGGAGTGGAGGTCCCAAGCATCGCTCCAAGAAAGAGCCTTATGACCATTTTTGACAATCAAATCCCCCTTCTTAATGGTATTTCAAATCATAGAACCTTTCCCAGACAAATACATTCTTGGAATCTCAATATCATCAACTCCTACATATTTGAATTTAAAAATAATATCCCAAGGATGGTCCACATGCTTACACCATCTCAAATAAATTTTAGAAACCAAGGCTTGGGTATTGAGCTTGATGTACCTAAGGACTAGGCCACCATACTACTAAGGTCTAAAAACTCAATCCTAGCTAATTAGACTCCATTTTTGGGAGTCTAAATTCCCCACCCATAAGAACTTACTAGAGAGAGTGTCAAAGTCCTTAAGAAATATTTTGGGGGCAGATAACACTAGGAATCATTAAATAGGAAGAGCGTGGAAAACAAATTTTAAGAGATTCAATCAATCATCAAAAGACAACTGTCAAAAGGTCTAATGACTAACCCATATTCTAAACATATCCAAAATCCTCTTTCAGTAATATCTTTTTGGACTACCAATCAATAAGGGGATGCAAATACACTCCAAAGGAATTTTCCCTATCTTAAATGGTAAAATAAGAGTTATCCTCTATAAGATGATCAAGGGGGTATTCAAAAAATATATATTGGAATTGTCTTCATTATTATGTTGACCAAAAGTAGTCAAATATATATATAAGGTTTTCCTAAAATTAGCAACCTCATGAATCTTAGCAACACCTAGTAAAGTAGTGCCATCCTCAAATTAAATATGAAATTGAGGATCAAGATCTCAAACCAAAGTCTAACCCTAGATGCAACCCTTAACTCTCTAATTTTTGAGAAGTCTACCTAGAGCTTCCTCCATGAGGATGAAGTCGTAAGGATGAGGATCCCCTTGTTGCAATCCCCTAGAAGCAAGCAAAAGAGGAGATGAGATTCTATTAATTACAACAAACAAGGAGGAAGAAGTCACACAACTCATGACCCAAACAATCCACACTGAACAAAATCCAAAGGCTAATAAAATGTTCTTGATGAACTACCATCTGATCCTAGCATAAGCCTTGGACATGTCTAGCTTGATAAACATAGCTTTATCCCTAGAATGAGACAAAGTGAATGGCCTTTACAACAACAATGACACCATCAAGGATTTGGTGTCGGTTCACAAAACTAACTTGCTCAAGCGATGTGAGAAAACCAAGATCTACTTCAAATGATTATCAATGATTTTAGTGATATAGATGACATTGCAAAGTGAAATAGGGAAAAGTAAATAAAAAAAGTTATCTCCCTATTTTTTGAGAATCAATCCCAAAAAGTTAGAATTGATTGCTTTAAGCATCTACTTATTGGCCTGAGATTCACAAGCAATCTCTAACAAATCAAGCTTCAAAATATTCCAAAGTTCTTGAAAAAAATCAATAGAAAAAACATATGGACAAAAGAGATTTTCCTTTCTTCATCTAGAACACAACCACTAAAAACTCTTCAAAAGAGATGGGCCCCATAAGCAAGTTGTTCATATCTTCACAAACTAGGGGAATGCACTCTAAAATAATTTGGTTCTCCTCTAAATATAGAGGGTCACTTTCGAGGAAGAGGGAAGAGAAATGTTGGACAACTTCCCTACTTATATCCTAGGATGAAAGTTGATTTCCTTGAGCCGAGATGAGAGAAGATAAAACATTACCACTTTTCCCATCTTTCGTTGAATCATTGAAGAAAGAACTATTCTTATCTCCCTCTCAAAGCTAATCAATTCTCGATTTCTACTTCTAAAATATCTCCTCCATAAAGCTCATTCATTAAGATCTTTGGAAAGAGAGGATTCCTCAAAGAGATGCTCCCTAATCATACCGAATTCCCTTTTCTAGAAGGTGATGTCATTCAATTTCTCCTACACCTAAATGTTTCCAAAACAAGATTTGTTCCACTATTTGAGCTTGAATTTAATAAATTGAAATCTTTTGACGAAGGAATACATAGTAGTGCCAAAAGGGGGCTTTCCCTCCAACCACCATGCAACCATGTTTTCAAAAATACCCTAGTCTCTTAGCCACATAAGTTAAAATTTAAAAAGAAGCTTTTTGGGAAGAGAAAAAAAGTATAGGAAAATTGATAGGCCAATGATTCGATCCCTTCCAATGTAAAATGTCAAAGGAGACCCAAGAATCACCAATACAACAATTAGAGACTAAAAACCTCTCAAGACACTCAAATATGGAGTCTATACCACATCTCTTATTCCAAGTAAAAAGGCCACATCTCGATTTAACATCTATAAGATTAAGAAATGACAAGTTACCTTTGAAAAAAGAAGAATGATCTAAACAATTAGAGTCACCAAGATTTTCATCTAGATTGAGAATGGCATTAAAATATCCCACCATTATCATAGGAAAAGAAGCAAACATAAAGTGACAAGATCTAATATGAGAGCAAAGAGAGTCTTACCTTAGAATTTTGTAAGAGCATATATGGTGGTTAGGAAAATGGAGCTACCTGAATTAAAGAAAGAACCAAACAATGATAAAGAATTTCTACAAGTTATCCATAGAAAGGAAGTAAGTCAACAAGGGTCCCATAAACATGTTAGGCCTCCAATAGGTTCCTAAGATTTGGACAATTCAAATTAACATTGACTACCTTAGCAAATCTTAGAGGAGAGAGTAGCCATTTCCTCCATTAAGAGTTTCATTTCCTAACCTCTTTTCTTCCCATCTTTGGAGATAACTTTATGAGGAAACCTTTAAGATTCTTTTGTTAGAACCCTAAAAGAGGAAAAAAAATCTTAGGATCATCCTTTACACCTCGACCTAGAGAATCTTTTGGTAGGACACAATGTACAAAGTCTTCAAAGGGAGTATTTATCATAAAGAGGGGAGGTTGCAATCATACTACTTTCAACATTATCAACTTCCTAATGTCTAACAAAGTCCTCAATGCGGCTTGAAGAAAGAGTGCCATGCACTCTAGGGAGCACCTACATGCCAATTAGATCATGAATTTTTAATTAGTCAAAAGAAACACCAAGATCAAAGAGATCCAAGTCTTGGCCAACTAGGGCCTTCTCAATCAAAGCAAATCTGAGTTCTTAAAAAAATTCAAGAACATCAAATCTATTATTGAAGTTTCTTCTTGGTAGATCTCTTTTATGATGATTTAAAGGCCTTCTTCTATGATGGGATTTCACAAGAACAAACCCATCCAATTCGAGCCCATCAACATGGGCCAAGGATTTTCCTTTTATATTAACCTTAGCTACAAAATTATCTAGAAAGGATTGAGAGGCATTTGAAACTCTAAGAATTGGTGGGATTTTTCTTTGAAAGTGCCCATAAGCATGGAAAACACATCAAAAAGGAAGGGATTCATAATCATTGTTGGATCCATTACATGTTCCCCAATCTAATATCTAACAAGTCAAGTTGAGATTTACTAAGATCAATTTCAACACAAATGCGAGCATAAGTACTTACCTTCCTTCCACTCATGGGATTAAAGGAACCCATGGGTTTCCCAAGGACCATAACAATGGATTGTAAAATATTAACTCTTTAGAACTCTATGGGAAGTTAAAAGAGAATGATCCAAACTAGAATTTTAGAAGGAATTTCTTCCACATGATCAAAACCCACATGCCAAGGTTAATGAATAAACTTGTTTGATTATTGTGGATATAAAATCCCTTGAGCTCCCTTCAGTTTGATTATATTTTGCTAATTCCAGCCTATGCCCTATACATTTGAATACCCTCAGGCCCCTTTTTGAAGAGCTTCGCTAACCATTGTTGCCACGTGTCCTCTGCATGCTCCTCGCAAGGATTTCCTCCCTCGCTTTTCTATTGAGCCTTGCCATTCTTCCACATGGCAGCAACACGGGCCTTTGAAAGCCTGCTTCCCTTCACTTCTCTACCGAGCTTCGTCTACATGCCACATGGCATCGTTTCGCAGACACTTTTTGGAGGATCCCACAGTCAACACTGGTAACAAAGACTTCTCCACATGTCTTCTCTGCGGGGATTTTCATCGCAAGGAAGGAAGAATCAACGGCAAACCCTGCCCTATTGCCACGTGTCCCAACTAACTTCAAGGGTGAATGACACATGTCTACACGAGGTTCTACTACTTCTACACTAGGACCACCACCATCATTTGTAGGGGATGCATCTAGCTCAAGGGTGATTGCATTCTATGGCTCAGAATCTTTTTTGTTGCAACGACCTTGGGAAATCATTGTGATGGACATCATTGCTCTTGCCCGGGAATCTTTTCTATTACTGGCTTTCAATTCATGGGGTATTTTCTTATAAATACTGCTTCTTCTTTCTGAAAATGAGTTTGGAACATACATAGAAAAATAGTGGAAAGACACCAGGCCTTTTGTATTGTTTTTTATTATTGTATTAAGACCTGCAGACTATGCCATTATTGTTTGACCTTTCTATTTTTTAGCTATTTGATAAAGCATTATACTGTGCCATTATTGTACTGAGTATTTTATTTGCAGAACTTCTATGATTTCAATATAAGTTTGTTAATTTAGACCATGTCTTGGACTCTTATTTTCAATAAATGTGTATGGGAATTATTTTATGTTATTGAATAGATTATTTGGGTTTTCATCTATGATTTATGTTGTTTCGGGACATGCAAATTGTTGAACGGGCCCTTAAATTCCATCTGAAAGGGAGATTTACCGTGCCCAAACCTACATCTTGGCACATCGCCTTAGATTAGATTTTTATTTTATATATTTGCTTCCTTTTCCCATTCCAAACCCCAAATTATAGGAGTCGACTTCTTTAAAAATTCGGAGGTCACTCAGTTTATCACAATTGGTCCCCCCATTAACTGAGTTTCCCATAAGGCTGTTGCTTGTCAAATTTTGGCATCAACAATTTCTTTTTCTAGCATACCCGGTGGGACTTGTTTTTAATGTATCTAAATTCAAAGAGGGTGTATGAGCCATCAACCTGTTACTAGATCCCAAATAGCGAATAACCCTCGCATGTTAGTGTCACCACTAGTAGTAGTACGAACTAGAACCCATCTAATGAACATTTCAATCCATCCACCAGCCATGTTGCTAATTGCTAATAGAAATTATGTGGCATGGGATGTCAGAAGCCCCCTTATAGCACTAGTAGCACCCACGGTTTGGGCCCCTATCCCGGTATCTGCTTTAAAAGTTGTACCAAAATTCACCGAGGAAGGCTTGAAAACACCATCTGAACACCTACAAGATGTGGCATACGTGTGTTTGGTGCATGGAGTCACTAACCAAAATGTGGCACTAAGGTTGCTCATAGCCGCTTTCAAGGGTAAGGCACTAGATTAGTACCACACTCTGCAAGCTAACACTATTGATACCTAGGATCAGCTCAGAGATCCTTTCTATAAAAGGTCTTTGAATAATGGAGATCGGTCTTCACTATATCATTAGTTGGTGACCATAAAGCATGCCCCATATGAAGCCATGACTGACTTCAACGCCCAGTTCCACACAACTTGGAAAAGGATCTGGGCTGCTATTCGCCCGCCGACCGAGTTGGAAGTCATGTTCTACCTGAAATCCATCAATGTCGACATCTCGATGATGATCCAGTCTCTTGGCAGGACCACTCTACTAGATGCATACAACATTGTTTTTAAGGCAGAGAACAATTTGATAAACGTCGAGAAGTTTCCACCTCGGCCTGCTATGCCTATATTTCCCAAGATCTCAGTTCTCGCCTAGGAAATAGCATTTACCAATGCGTCTGCTCCTTCCCAATCCATGTATACATATCTAAGCACGCCAAAGAATGTTGATTCCACGTCTAGATCTTCAAAAGATAAGATGAGTGATGTCAAGAAGTTGTTGCGGACCATCTCAAATAAAATAACTACCATAAAGTGGAACCAGTCCATGCCTCCAAAGCCAACCTACCAAAATTATCAAGGCGGAAGATCTTCCTACTAGTAAATCGATTCCAAGGAGGCTCATGCACAAATCCACAGGCTCAAACAACTAATCAAATAGTGTCAGTACCTACTCTACTGCAAAGTGCTTACCGAAGCTCGAGTAGAGAGCTGAAAGTGGAGCAAAACAATCTCAATGATGACATCAATCCCTGGTGCTTCCCCTATGGCAACACACATATTCCCTAAAACTGCCCATGTAGCAACCTACAACAAAAGGTGGTGGAACAACGTAGTCAAGGTGTGGCATTAGAACCTAGGGGTTATGTATATGTCTCTCAGCAAATGGAAAACCCAATCTCACCGCGCAAACGAAAGGGATGTCACTAGAGCAAGAAACGGATATAGCTCTTGATCATGCACTCTTCTCATGGATATAAGAAGAAGACGCAGTGTTTGCAAATGATGCATCCACATCGAAAGCCTCACAAGTACAATCCAATTACAACATTCACTCTAAGAGGAGATTCACAGGTGAACCAATCATCCCACAACTCAAAAGTTCCTTTGACCAAACTCCTAGTACCTCCGCAGTTGCACAACAATTTCAGCCGCGAAGGGAAATTGTTATAACCAGGGCTAAGGAATAGAAGCCTTTGAATCCACCGCCATTAAATGTGGTGGAACAATTGAAAAGATCCTCTGCTAATGTGTCCCTTTGGGATATCTTAGTTATTCTAGAGCAGAAGTCATTACTACAAAAGGCCCTCCAGGAAGATGCAGTCATTGAACCAATAGAACAATCACTCAAGGGAAGGGTCATTG
This sequence comes from Sequoia sempervirens, assembly GCA_007258455.2. NCBI lineage: Eukaryota > Viridiplantae > Streptophyta > Pinopsida > Cupressales > Cupressaceae > Sequoia > Sequoia sempervirens. The sequence continues at coordinate 18,125 of VDFB02036996.1, read as the reverse complement.
ATCCATCACCTCCTGCCAAAGTTCTCACAAATAATATAGAGGAAGCCTCTACTGAAGTTAGAAATAAGCCAAAACCAAAGCCCTTTTTCCTAACTCTTATTATGGGTAAAAAATTATTGCAGAATTCCATGATTGACTCTGGTGCGAGCACCACAGTCATGCCCAAACAGATAGCTAAAGCCTTAGGCTTTATCTATGAAACTTTAAAAAGGGGGGTTATGCAGCTTGATGGGAATAAGTTCAAAACCATAGGTGTCATTAAGAACTTCCCCTTGACCCTATTTTCCTGCCCGAGTATCACAGTTCTGCAAGATACCGTGATCATAGACGTTCCCCCCATGTTCGATCTTTGCTTATCCCAGGAATTCACTTCAAAGATAGGTGGATATATTTCTTTAGATTGGTCACACTTGATCCTTAGGACCAATCATGGACCTAAAATAAAAATAATATTTGAACCTCTACATTGGGAACACATAGTTGATGAAGCCATGATCAACTTTGAGGCCACTCATACCTCTATCACCAAAGAGGAAATGTATTGTACCGAATTACTAGAGGATGAAAAAGTGACCGGAGACTAGACCAATTCATAGGAGGTCCTCTTGAGAAAATATATAGACACTAATCCTTTCAGAAATTATCATGCCACTGGACTGGGTACCTATGTCATATATGATGAAGATCAAGTGATTCTAAATGTCATAAAGGAATATGAGAGTTGTCAAGCCTCAGAACTATGGACGCTGCATTTTGATGGACTGAGATGAAAAGTTGGTGCAGAAGTTGGGATATGTTTGACATCCTCATCCAATGAAAAGATACTTAGTTCTTCTCACTTCCAGTTCACTTTTTTGAACAATGAAGTTGAATACGAAGGCCTAGTGCATGGTCTAAGCCTTGCAAAGCAGATGGGAATTAAGAAAATAATGGTATTCGAAGACTTTGAGCTAGTGGTCAATTAGGTCTGAGGGATCTCCACAGCCAAGAATGTATGCATGAGATCCTATAGACATAGAGTTTGGGATTTAATTGAACGCTTTGAAGCCTTTAACATCCAGATAGTGCCCAGAGAGAAAAATATAGATGTGGATCGCATGGCAGCAATTGAATCTCAGTTTGATCCTGCTCTCGGCTTAATTCATAACAAACACTCTGTGTGAGTAATCATCCATCCTGAAATCCTAGATAATGATCAAAGCTAGCAAGTGTTTGAAAGTGATGAACACATCACTTCATTCATCCAACAATCGAGAGAGTTTGCTGAGCAACTCTAATAAAAATTTGTCGAGGCCTATGAAGGGAAAATTATTCAATTAAGGTCCAACAAGCTTCCAAAAGGATTGGTCACTCTCGAAAACCTATTTGATTGTGATGATGCAAGAAATGACAAGAGGAAGTTTGTAGCGGACAAAGGCAACTATGCAGATCTTCAAGTCAGAGATGGAAGGAGGCTCAAAGTCAGAAAAGATGTCTCGCATCATGATGAAGACAGGCTCATTCATTTTTGTGAGAAATATGAAGGAGTAGTGGCCTGGTCGTATGATGACCTCAAGGGATACAATCTTGAAATCATCCAACATACTATAGAACTAACTGAAGGTACAAAACTAGTCTACTAAAAGAAGAGGCTAGTAAATCCAAATATTAAAGCCTTGATGGTGCAAGAGTTGACAAAGCTAATTTGGTCTTGGATTGTCTTCTCGATCAAGCACAGCACATGGGTATCCAACCTGGGTCCAGTCTGAAAGAAGAACGGAGACATCTGCCTATGTGTTGATTTTTGGGACCTAAATAAAGCATCCCTAAAGGACCACTACCCATTTCCTTCTATGCATTCAATCTTGCACAGTGGTAGGATCAGAGATGTTTTCTCTACTAGATGACTTCTTCAGTTACAACCAGATCTGGATAAAAGAGGAGGACCGACACAAAACAACGTTCACTACCAAGTGGGGGATGTTTTCCTACGCCAAAATGCCTTTTGGTCTCTCAAATGCAGGAAATACCTTCCAATGGGAAATGGATATTGCTTTCATGGAATTAATCAATAAAATCATTTTGATCACCTTGAATTGGTATTTAAAAAATTCCAGGAGTTCGGGATATCCCTGAACTCGAAAAAGTCTATTTTCGGAGTGCCACAAGGAAAACTATTGGGACATGTAGTATCCAAAGATGGAATTGCAATCAATCTAGAGTAGGTGAAGGTAATCAAAGAACTTCCCCTTCTAGTCAATAAGAAGGAAGTTCAGTCCTTTCTGGGAAAGGTAAATTTTGTGAGCAAATTCATTTCTGATTTTGCAGGAATAATTAGACCTATCACCTTGATTCCCAAAAAGGATTAGTTGTTCAAATGGAAAAACGAAGCTAGAGAAACCTTTGAAAAGGTTAAGGATGCTATTTCTTTAGCTCCTATGCTGGTAAATCCAAACCTATCAAAGGACTTCATAATGTATGTATTCAGTAGAAAATTCAGCATTGCTACTATTTTGACCCAAAAGGATGATGAAGGAAAAGGAGAATATCTGATAGCATTTCACTCCCAGACCTTAAAATATTATGAGATGAACTACAACTTCGTCGAAAGGAAATCATTTGCCATTTTTAAGGGACTCAATAAGTTCTAACACCTCACATCTTGCAACAAGGTGATTCTATATTTCGTGCATTCCAGTGTGTGTGAGTATATCATGGAAGGAGAAATCACTGAAAAAAGGGCCAATTGGATCACTAAGATCATCGAATATGATATTGAGGTCAAGCCCACAAAGACTGTCCAGGGAAGAGGACTATGCGAGTATTTGGCAGATGAAGAAATGGCAGCTCAAGAGGGGCAACCTGAGCTTGTCCTAACAAATGAATTTGATTTTGAAGGCTGTTGGCTAGCAGACAAAGTAAGATTCATGTATACCGTAAAATATCCATTGAGCCTTCCTTCTCAAAAGAGAAGATTTTATAGATTGCAGAACATCGGATATGCACTTATTGAAGGGGTCCTCTTCAAAAGGAACTTCAATGGAGTTCTACTGCGGTGTGTCACCACAGAATAGGAGAGGAGAATTCTTGACACTTTCCACAGTAGTCCCACAAGCAAAAATTTCTCTGCAAAAATCACCGCTATCAAAATTATGTGCGCCAAATATTTCTAGCCTACACTATTCAATGACACACTCTTTGGTTAAGGCCTGCAAGGAATGCCAATTCTTCACCGGAAGAAGGAAAAACTCGGCAATGCCTCTCAACCCGATAGTGGTTGATGAACCCTTTGCACAATGGGGCCTTGATTTTATTAGGATGATTAATCCCACTTCTAGTGTAGGACACAAATGGATCCTCATGGCTATGGACTACTTTACCAGGAGGACCAAGGCCATGCGGTTAAAAAATGTGACGGAGGTGGAGATTTTGAACTTTCTCAAGGAATTGGTAATGAGATTCAACCTGCCAAAGACCATTATCTCTGACAATGCTAAGGTTTTCCTAGGATCAAAGGTATGCCAATTTTCTCTCAATCATGACATATTCTTAAAAACATCTTCAAATTACTACTCGCGGGGAAATGGTATGGTTGAGTCGACTAATAAAAATTTAGTCTGACTCATTAAAAGAATTGGATCTGAACATCAGGAGTGGCATAAGAACCTTCAAGTAGCACTCTAGGCAAACCGCATAACCCCTAAGCAAGTTCTCAAGACTTTTATGTATAAATTTGTGTACAAGAAGGAAGTGCTACTGCTCATCTCCATAGAGATTCCTACACTAAAGTTGCTCAAATCCCTAGAGGTTGAAGAAAACAAAGCCATGGAGGTCCGGTTGGACAAGGTTTTGGAAGTATAGGAAAAAGGATAAAAGGCCCTGATAGCCATGAATAACCACCAACAGGTGGTTAAGAGGTGGTTCGACAAGAAAACCTCAAACCAAGGTCTTAAATGTGGAGACCCGGTGCTGAAGTTCAATGAGAGGGCCACAAAGCCTGGTCAAAATGAAAAATTTGATAGTCTGTGGGAAGGCCCTTTTAGGATAATTCAATGCAAGCAACACAATGCATTCGAATTAGAAAATATGGAGAAAGAAGCATTAGGTATTCCAGTTAATGGAATCCACCTCAAATTTTTTAGTTAAGCTTTATTAATTGTTCGACCTATGTAAATATGTAATTATTGTAAATTTTCATTTGTGTTCTTTTGTTCGGTCGGTCTTTCAAAAGCAACTGATATGCAAAAATTTAAAATTAACCCATATGTAAAATTTGAAAAGGAGCAACTCAGAGAAGTAGAGAATAGAACTCATAATGCAAAAATGCAAGAAGCAAAAGAGATAGAGATTTAATAAAATTTGTATATTCATTAGATGATATTATATACTTTGATATTACAATTCCAAAATGGCTCAGAGGCTATACTTTTCAAGTATATCTATATATACTATGTAGTTTTTATATACGGTAAAATCCTTTTCTAGGAATTTATACAAAAAATAGATGAAAAGTGTTGATTCTTAAAACGGGGAAAAAAATTCATTCTTCAAACGGGAGCATCACCAGCAGCATCAAGAATAACATCATCTTCTAGAATAGTGGCAGGGGCAACATTATCGGAAACAGCAACAACAGCAATGGAGAGTGATGGAGAGAACACCAGGTTCTTGAAGTCAGTATACCAGTAGATGTCATAAAATAGCACCACATTATAGTTGCACAAAAGGAAATGGCAGGCACGAGTGACCCTCTCACAATACTCTCCAATGGTCAGAACACGGAACCCGCTCAGAAATGGTACCCACAGCACCATTGCATCTTCTTCTATGTGTCTACAAAGGTCGCTCATCGTGGGAAGATTGAGGCCATACACCACGTTTGTCACAATCTCACCAAGACCACCAAAGTAGCGCTTCAGAAAGATCTCCATCGTCAGACGTAGAATCATCTGTATCAAGCAAAGAGGCAACAAAATTCAAGCAAACGTTAATATTGACCCTACATTTATCTTCATAATTTATACAGTCCCTACCCAATACCCACTTCATTGCTATGATAGCCAACGAATGCTTGTTCTTCATCATTCACTTCAAACACCTATTAAAGATTTCACGTAAGAAAGTTGTCTGAGACTTGTTCATGGTGAGCCTAATTGGATTTTTCATGATGCCTAATTCTACCCAAGTGCTAATTCTTCCAATTACTAAGTGCATTATGCTATTGTCTTAGGGCCTATTTATAGAAATAGTCAGGATATCTACGTGCCATAAGCATGACATTAATCGAGTATTAACTCAAAAATCCCACTAAGAGCCATCTCAAATTTCCCACCTAGTTGTGTCTGCCATGTACGAATCACTGCGTGTGAAGTTAAGAAGTAATTAAGTAGCCAAATTGGTGGTAGTGCCAAGTGATTGTCCATACGGCTAGGTGTTGATGTGTCACACTGCAAGCATGTTTAAGTCTCCAAAGAGGAACTCAAATATTTTCAAGTACTCATTACATCTTTGGCTTAAACATTATTTTAAAGATATTAATTGCCAAGCATGCAAAAGGTTTATATGCCTTCAATCGTTGACTCAATTTCCCAAGAAAATCGTGTCATAGGACATGATTACTGTCATTATGAATTCTTGTCTTTTCAAAAGGGAAAGAAATTCATTTCACATAAGCAAAGGATCTGGCAGTACATGTCAAATTTAATGCAGAAAGAAAACCGTTGTCTACCACTCTAAGCTGAGAAAAAGTTAAGTGTTGCATGCGAAAAAATAAACAGTGTGAAAAGCTTCCTGAGTACGCCATCCAGTGCAGAGAATTTTTAGTGCAAAATTGTTGAACATAAGTGAATTGTAGTAGGTTGGAGTATCGTAGAAATCCACAACACCTTGAAATGGCCCAAAATCCTCAAATAGAAGCGCAAGGTGAGGTGACCCAAAGCTTGTTTTATGCCATGCGTGCGGTACCCATAGCCAATATTTTCAGTGATGCCTCATATGCTTGGCCTGGGATACCAAAAAAGCCGAAGTGGATTCACACGCGGGCCACAGAAAAGCAGAAAACTCACATGGACCAGAACCAGATAAAGGAAGAATGGGATATCATTCATGATCCCATCCTCAAAACCAACCCTAAGATTCTTAGGGAAGTGATGAGTCTAGTTTATGACTCAATTTTAATAGAGTTTATTATCCATTTGTTGTAGTTCTCATAGACTTTGATACTTGGATGTTGACCTTTTTATGATATTTCCTCAAAACCGTAGACATTGGGCATTAGCTTATTTTTGTAACCTTTAAATGACATTGACATGTTATATGAACTATCTATGTTAATTTTACATGTGGATTAATGAATGTTACTTTAAGATAGTTACAGATTTGAAATTGTTGTGCGTACTAATATTGTTATGCAGATAATTAAAGCCAACAAAATTGAGGAATATTTTGCCAACTAGTCATTTTCCATCAAGGTCAACAAGGTGATTGTTCAAAGGTCAATGAAGGGAAGACTCTCAATGGAGGGAGATTCTTAGTTTAAATCAAAAAATTGTAACTGCCTTGTAATTGGTATTAATTGTTTGTTAAGTGAATATAGGAGTTAATGTTGTGCTAGATCTGCGTTAAGGAAAACATGCTTGACCAGATTCCACGCATGCATAACCTCCTCCCCACTTTTTATGTTTTCCCTAAAGTGGCATCCTCCTAATCTGTTGGAGTTGACCACCTTGCTAAGTAGTTAGTTAGTATTTTTTCTTCTTATAAATAAGACTCAAATGCTCCTTCTCAGAAGCTTGATTGATCTGATGATGTACTCGCATTCTTAGTTTTTCAGTAATATAGTTATGCTACTCGATTGTACTCATGTTTTCCAATGAAATGAAGTTATAAGTTCTTGTATCTGAGTTCACGTTTTTTTTAAGGGATACACATCCAAGGGGGGCCACTTGGTGAGCATTCCATCCTTTAGTTTAGTTATTACTTTTTGTTCAACAATCAGTTAAAAGTTTGGCACTGTCTGTTCCTGCAGCCACTAGAATTCCATTTGTGACTATTCCTACAGCCAAAGCAGACAAAGTAGTTTCCTATTTGTTTGCTCATATTTTCGTTTTTGTCATGCATTTCAGTTAGTATAGTTTTTAGTTGATTCTCATCACTTATATTACTTATTTCCAAGCAATTTACTTTCAGCATTGTGTCTTTCTTAGCTATAGGATGAATATGGCTACTTTGGATTCCTAGTGCACATAGTGTGCCAACCCATTTCAATTCTACATCCCTATGTTGACAAGTTAAATGCACCTTCATGATGATTGAGATAGCTATTTAGACTAGATGTCCAATCTTTGAATCATGGTTGTAAGGGCTTAGTTGTTAAATCATTGTAGGAGACCAACATTTTTGGCGCCATTGTCGGGGATGGTGTCAAACTAGGGAGTTATTTGGAGTCATTGATAGTTTTTCTTGTTGTAGTATTTCTGAATTTTTTTTCTTAGTATACCCCTCATTTCGGAAAGTAATGATCCACTATTATTTTTCCAATTCTTTGTGTGAGTTAGATAATAGTGAGTTGATACTATATGCATAGAGGAAAGAGGAGAGATGCTCATGGGAGATTCCTTCCTAATAACCATGATCCATTCCAGCTAGTTGAGCATCATAATTTTCCAAGAGAAGAAGAAGAAGAAGAGCCACACCCCTTTGTTGATGCATTTTCTGATCTGACTACTTCTAAAATTTCCTCTGAAGACCAAAATCAGATTGAGAATCCCTTTGCTTTGGAACTCCATCGAGCGGGCATGAATGATGCAAATAGAAACAAATCTAATTGACCAGCTTTTCCTTTCCCCATTTCTCATCAAAATGAAGTCAACAACCTCAAAAATATCCCTGTTTCAATCCTTCCTAATTTCTATGGACTTGTCACAGAAGATCCTGATACTTTCTTGTTTGAGTTTGATATACTATGCAAGAGCTATGACTATATCACTGATGCCCATAGGCTTAAGCTATTCCCTACCACCTTGAAAGAAGTTGCATTAAGATGGTTTATGATTCTAGGAAGAAATATTGTGGAGACTTGGGAGGACATGAAGACAAAGTTCCTTGACAAGTACAAGGAATATTGTAGGGGAAGTGACATGAGGAGAGATGACATTTTTAGGATGCAGCAAAAGGAATATGAGAGCCTAGAGGATTACATTTCAAGGTTCCTATTTTGTTTACAAAATCTCCACACCATACACTTAATGAAGAATCACAAAAGATGATTTTTCTAAGAGGAATTAATGACAGTTGTACTGATGCCTTGGACTTGATGGGAGGAGGAGATATCACCCAAGTTCCTTGGGAGGATATCAATAAGATATGCCAGAACTATTCTAGGGCAGCTTCAAAGAAAGGGAGAGCTTACCAATCCTCTATGGTAAGTCATCTACTAGTGGAGTTTCAAGGATGGAGATTACTCACTTACTAGTAGACTTCAAGCAAGACATCATAAACAATCTGGCTACTCAGCTAGATACACTTCAGGAAAAGAAGAAACAAGAGGAGGCAGAGGCAATGTTGGCAAAGTATTGCCCTCATTGCAGACAAAAGAAGGACTGCAGATGCAAGATGGTAGCTAATATTGATAGTAAGCAGATTCTACCTGAGTTCAAGCCAATCCAAGGTGAAGATGACCAAGTCTAATACATTGCACAAAGAAGATCATTGGCTCCAAGACAAGGTATGCCACTAGATCCACTCTCTTTTGTTGAGCCATATTTCAATTCTTATTCATCTGGTAACCAATGGCAACCCCCATATCCATCCAACTATGGAGGATATCCACTACAACATTGGAATAACCCTTAAAATGTATGGTCCAATCACCAAAACTCTCCACCCCAGTGGCAGCAACCTCAGGGGAATTGGCAGCAGTTTCAAGGAAATTGGCAGCCATCTATAGGAAACTAGAAACAAACATCTCAATGGAGTGGAGGACAGCAATGGCCAAACTAGACAACCAGTTACATGCAGCCACCTTCTCAACCCCAAAAACTTGCTATAATGCCTCCTCCTACTAGTTCAAGTTAAAATACACCTAAACCTACTCAACTATCAACTCAGCCCACACCTAACCCAAATAACAAACCATAGGAGTAGTCGATATACTTTGTTGATCCAAATCAATTCCCTACATATGTTGTGAGTGTAAGTGACATCCACTTGTATTCAAGAACTACTTTTCCAACTTCTTCCACACCCATTATCACTGAGCTTCTTGTGGAAGAAGAGGAGCATCTGAATGATCTCATTTAGCCAAATGTACCTAAAAATATTGAACTAGTCCCAGTCAAGCAGATTGAACAAGAACCACCATTTCCCCAAAGGTTGAAAATTGTGAAACAAAACGAAGAGAAGGAGGAACCAGCCTTTGAAATTTTAGATCAGTTGAAGCATATGTGTCTAGATACCTCTATTTTAGGCCATAAAAGATGTTCCTATATATGGAAAATCAATTAAGGAAGCATGCCTTAATAAGCCAGGTAGGAAGAAGAAAGACCCCACTACGGTTCATGTGGTGGGATAGTTGGCTGACATCATGCTTGGAAAAGTGACTGTTCCCAAATATAATGACCCAAGGAGTCCTATGGTAGGAGTTGTTATAAATGGGATCCAAATAAGGAATGCTCTGATTCATTTGGGAGCAACAATAAATGTAATGACCAAGGATATCTTGCAGCAACTAAATGTTGCAAGCATGAGACCTACTCCTACTATCCTGCAGCTTGGTGATAGTTCCACTGTTAAACCTGATGGTATAGTTGAGGACCTTGTGGTAACTCTAGACTCTTGGGAGTACCCAGTAGACTTCATGATTCTTTCTCCTAAAGCTACGTTAGGCAGGTACCCCATTATCCCAGGAAGGCCATGGTTAGCAACAAAAAATGCCTATATTGGATGTAGACAGGAGACATGACCATTTATGATGGAAAGAGAACCAAAAATCTTGTTCTCTACCCTCTTGCTTAGCCATCCCATGATATGGATAATCCCGTATGGCCACATGTTGGTGAAGAGGCCAAGGAAGTTAATTTTGTGGCACAGCTTATGATGTTAGGTAGAAGCCCTTTCATGCAGCTTCAAGAGGAAGATGAAGTATTGTCTAACATAATTCAGAACCAATGTGAAGTAGAGGAAGCATCATCCTCTCATGCATCTGATTCTGCTGATCCAATGAATACACTTTTTCCCACTCTTCCTATAGTAGAACTTCCTACAGCAATAGGTATGTCTCATACATTGATGCAACATGAACTCAAGGTACCAAGCATTAGTGAAGCAACTATGGTAGAAATAACTACACAAGTGCAAGTGTCAGAAGGAAAATATCTAAATATTAACAACAAACTGAGTGAAGAACAACAGTTGTCATTGACAAACTTACTGAGAACCCACCAGCATGCATTTGTGTGGGACTATCATGATATTAAGGGATTGGACCCTAAGCTTTTCACTCATAGGATTTACATCAAAGATGATTGTACACCAATGAGGCAGCCACAAAGAAGAATCAACCTTACACTGAGAGAAATTGTAAAAGGAGAACTACAAAAATTGTTGGATGCAGGATTCATCTACCCCATTTCAAATAGTTAGTAATTGTCTCCATTGCTGATTGCAAAAAGGGAGGGAAGTGGCGAGTTTGTGTTGATTACAAGGAACTCAATGCTGCCACCAAAAAGGACCATTTTCCCCTTCCTTTCATAGACCAAGTTCTAGATTCACTTGCAGGAAAGTGGTACTTTTCTTTTCTAGATGGATTCACTAGCAGCTATAACCAGATCCAAATTGCACCTGAGGATCAGGAGAAGAACACCTTCACCTGTCCATGGGGGACCTATGCCTACTCAGTACTTCCATTTTTCTTATGTAATGCACCTACAAATTTTTAGAAGGCAGTCATTAGCATATTTTTAGACATCTCATGATTGCATGGAAATTTATATCGATGATTTTACTACCTATGGTGCTGATTTCAATGAAGCATTGGAAAATATCAGGAGAGTCTTAAAGAGATGTGAAGAACATAACCTATCTTTAAACAGTGAAAAGTGCTTCATGATGATATAGGAAGGTGTAGTCCTTGGCCACTACATCTCTCACAAAGGAATTCAAGTAGATCCTGCCAAGATTGAAGTGATCACTAATCTTCCCATACTTGCAAAACAAAAAGATGTTAGGAGTTTCTTGGGACATGTAGGTTACAATAGGCGGTTCATCAAAGACTTCAACATAATGGTAGCACAATTGTACACTCTCCTAACCAAAGATGTTGAATTCCAATGGACAAAAGACTATGACAAGGCATTTTCTAACTTGAAAGCAGCTTTAACTCATGTTCCTATACTCAAGGGTCCTAATTGGGAGCTTCTTTTTCACATTCATACAGATGCATCAAACTATGCTATAGGAGTAGTCGTAGGAAAAAAACAAGGAGCTATTGAAAATGCTATTTATTTTGTCAGTAAAAATCTACATGGAGTTGAATTCAACTATACAGTGATAGAAAAAGAAATGTTGGTGGTGGTTTATGCCCTTAACAAATTCAAGCACTACATAATAGGCTATCAGATCTATGTGCACACCGACCATGCAGCCATTAGGTACCTCATGAATAAACCTTTGATATCAGGTAGGCTAGCAATATGGTTATTGTTGATACAAGACTTTGACATAACCATTGTTGATAAACTAGGGAAGGCCAATGTTGTTGCAGACTTTCTTTCAAGGCTGACTACATCAAAGGACATTCAAGTCATTGATGACTCTTTCCCTGATGAGCACTTATTTTCCATCAGTGTACAAACACCCTGGTATGCTGACATAGCTAATTATCTGGTCATAGGGAGAGTTCCTCCTCATTTGTCTCCAAAAGAGAGAAGAGTGTTCATTGAAAAATCTTTTCCTTTTTCATGGATTGTTGGATGTTTGTTCTACACTAGACCAGACCATGTCATGAGGAGATGTGTGAGGGAAGATGAGACATATGATATTTTGCATGCATGTCACAATGAACCCTGTGGAGGACATTTTGCAACCAAGAGGACAACAATGAAGATTTTAAACACAGGATATTACTGACCCACACTCCACAAGGATGCAAGGAAATATACAAGTATGATAGATATCAGAGGATGGGTCGGCCAACCAAATCTGATGAGATGCCTCTTTACCCCCACGTAGTAATCACTCTATTTGACAAATGGGGATTGGATTTTGTAGGACCCATTGATCCTCCATCAAATGGTAAATCTTATATCTTGGTATGCACTAATTATATAACAAAGTGGGTCAAGGTTAAGCCCATGAAGCATGCAAGAGATAATAAAGTTGTAAAATTTCTTTATGAGGAAATCTTCACACGATATGGGGTTCCAAGGGAGATAGTGACTGATCAAGGGGCTCAATTCACTTCAACCCTTGTTACAACACTAGTTAATGAGTACAACATAAGGCATAGGAAATCTACTCCTTATCACCCTCAAGCCAATGGCCAAGTTGAGGTGACTAACAAGGAAATTGAAGCCATTCTGACAAAAAAAGTGGCTATCCATAGGAAGGATTGGGAAAACAGGCTGCCAGAAGCTGTTTGGGCCTATAGGACAACCTAGAAGACAACCAAAGGCTTCAATCCTTTTGAGTTGTTGTATAGAAAGATAGCTATGATTCCCATTGAATTTGAGCATAAGACTCTTAGGACTACAATAAACTTGGGGATGGATATCTCTGAGGCACAAAGTGACAGAATCATGCAGCTGAATGTTTTGGATGAGATGAGGAAGACAACATTGCACCACATAGAGGTTGTGTAGAATCAAAGAATAAAGTGGCATGACAAATTCATCAAGGACAAGAAATTCCAGCCAAGTGATTGGGCATTGCTCTATGACTCAAGGTATTAGGATAATGCAGGAAAATTGTAGACAAGGTGGCTAGGACCATATGAGGTTGTTGAATTTTTCCCCAATGGTGTTGTTCAGCTCACCACCATTGACCCTGTCAAATTTAAGTTGCTTGTCAATGGTCATCGCCTCAAGTTGTATCACAAGCCAACTTCCAAGGAGGAATTCCTATAGCAATTCACAAAGCATGCAACACCCGAATTTCCTACAGCCGAAGGAAGCAGACCTAGTGTCCCTCCTTCTGGATAACTAAGGTACGTAACTTATCATAATAAAGACTTCCACTTTTGTGGGAGTCCACTTCTTCATTCATTCACCCATCCATTTCCACCTTTCTCTCTCTTCCATCATGCTGCCATAACTTCACTTCATTCCACTTCACCTCATTCCACTCCACTTTCATTAATCGCTCAACTAACTTCTTAAAAGGTGACCACTACTTTCTCCATAATCTTTGCAACAAATCTTCCAAGAATTCAAGTACATGTGCATCAATTTGTTATACCTTAATTGTCTTTTAGTACATTCATTTAATTATTGTACATTAATATAGATGTTCTCCATAGCATGTAATTATTCTCTACCCCTGTCAAATCGTCATTACTACTGTGCATGTGAAGACACATGCTCCAATTTAGGTTGGGGGGGAGTGTGAATACCATGTCCATGTATCAGTCCATGTTGGTTATGTTGTGCATGTTTTGCACACACGCCCTGCCATAGGCAGGGACCCCTTCTTTTTTTTCGCTCTCGACAGGCGGCTTTGCTCCTGTCTTGTTTTGCGTACCCCATTCTCCAGGCACAAATTGGTCATGTGTCTTCAAACGATCAAATTCCCCTTACCAAATACACCTACTTAGGGTATTCAAATCCACAGAGAAATAAAGTCGTTCGTCCCCTTTCTGCCTTTTGTCTTGTTCCTGCTATTTGGAAACATCCATGAACCCCTATCGCTCCGGTTTCCACATTTTTGACTTTAGGGGCAACCTTTTTTGGATTTGGGATGTGTTTGAAGTGCTTAAATGAACTGCCAAGGTTTCGTCAACGTTTCGTTAAGTTTTGATGGTTTCGAAACTTTCCCTCCAATTCCCTTCCTCCTTGGCTATTTGGAAACATCCGTGGACCCCTACTGGTCCGATTTCCACATTTTTGACTTTGGGGCCAACTTTTTGGTGGATTTGAAATGTGTTTGACATTCCTAAGTGAACTGCCAAGGTTTCATCAATGTTTCATTAAGTTTCGATGGTTTCAGAACTTTCCCTCCAGAATTCCCTTTCTCCTTGACTGTTTGGAAACATCTGTGGACCCCCGTCACTCCTATTTCCACATTTTTTACTTTGGGGCCAACCTTTTTTAGACCTTTTTTAGATCTGGGATGTGTTTCATGTGATTAAATGGAGCCTTCTGCAAGGTTTAGATGCTTGTTTTGGTTAAGTTTGATTGGTTGAGGATCTTTGTCCCCCTTTGGTTGTTTTGGAGCATTAATTGCTGACCCAGTAATCGAACTCAGGCCGTTAACCGTGGCGTTCCGGGACTCAGTCTCGTGGCGTTTGGAAACATTCGTGGACCCTGTCCTCTGATTTCCACATTTTTTGACTTTGGGGCAGCCTTTGGATTTAGGATGTGTTTGAAGTGCTTAAATGGTAGGCTGCCAAGGTTTAGATCAGCGTTCAGTTAAGTTTGATGGTTTGGAACTTTTCCCTCAGGAATTCCTTCCTCCTTATGCATTTGGAAAATCCATTGGACCCTGTCGCTCTGGTTTCCACATTTTTATTGGAGCCAACCTTTTTTTGGATCAGGATGTGGCGATGCTTAAATGAGCTACTTAAGGTTTACGTCAACGATGATTAAGTTCGATGGTTTGAACCCGTTCCCCTTTGGCTGTCTTAGACATTACGTGCAGGAGCCTGGCGGCCAAATACCTCCCGAGCACAGCCCCTCAGAGTAGCCGTTTTGCGGATTTCATCTCTCAAGTGACCGTTCACAGAATCCATCCCTCGCGGCCGTTTTGTTCCTCGGCCCTCAGCTGACCAAGCCTCGGAGCCCTATACGTGGCGTTTCAGGACTTCGTCTCTCCACTTGTATTTGAGCTTCCAGTTTTTATAAAATGAGTCCAATTTTAAGGAAGTTTTTTGGGCACTCTTCCTTCCCCTTTTCCCATGTGCTATAATTGAAAAATCTTAGTTTTGCTATGTTTTGTGAGGTTCGGGAACTTCCCTTCTGGTTTGCTGTTCCTTGTTCGCTGCTCGCCCCTTGGGCCCGCATTGATGGTTTTGATCCAAATGAGCCCCAAATATGAATATTATGATTTTTTGATGATGCATGGATGGATCTATCAAGGATTTTGCAAGATTTGGATAATGTGTTTCCTTTATTTGTGTATGAAATCACTTACAACACTTCATGTATGCAGGAGTCAAGGAGCCTACTGCAGGTCCGTCAGGAGACCCATTGAGAAAGCTGAACAAGGAATGCGCATAGCTCCTGTCACCATTCATTTCATGTTTGCCTCTCCCGCTAGCACCCACCAACAGGGTCGGCATTAGAAGAAGGCTTGTGCCAAGGAAGTCAATGACAAAAATGCAAGGGAGTGGTCTTGAAGAAGGCATGAAGGAGTTGTTCTACTTTTCACCAGACGATGATGAACTGTCTACCCAAATCAAGGGCAACCAATCAATTGATGTCAATCGTCGAAGGGCTTGTTTGATCCAAGGAAGAACATTGCAAACACATCAAGTAAGAAGGCATCTTTCAGATAGTTTTAGCTACAGTAAAAGGGCAATCAACTAAATGACGAAACTGCTACAGCACTTGGGCACTATATGATAAAACAGGGAAAGGACAAAGATGTTTTTTAAATTGCTGAATATTGTGGGGTAGGTGAAACCCTAATGTAATTGAATCTGGGCCATTTGATGTAATTCAATCCTAGCCATTCATTTGGGCTTTGAAAAACTATAAATAGGGGCTTTCCCCTCATTTGTAAGGGTTGGAGAGCTGTTGTAAAAAACATTTGCAGCAATCGAAGATAACATTGCATGATTTTATGGATGTTCTCTTTGATTTTGCTCATCTTGCATGCATGGTTTTTCCTTCCATGTTAGTTTTAGTATTAGTTTCTTGAATGGTTGTCATGATGGTGTTGTTGTTATAGTATTTGATGATCTTCTAGCCCATACTTTTAGCACTTGTTGATGACAAGCTACTGTGCAAAGTTAGCCTGGGCTTCTTTTTGTCATTGTTGCAATCTAGTTCAATTGCATGTTCATGATGTGTATGTGTAATTTGAAAATCAGCAGACCTTAGAAGATTGCACTAGTTTTGTGTAGCTATAGTTTTCTCTTGGTCAAGCAAAACTCAGTTTAGGAAGCCTGTCTACTGTAGTAGCCACCTTTGTTACTATTCATTCTTAGTTTAGGATTAGAACAACTTTCTTAACCCTTCTCCTTTTGCTATTTCTTTTAATTCTTGGTTAGAGTAGGACCCAAAGCATCACCATGAAGCTAAATCAGATAAACTTGATGAGTTTCAGCTTGCTGTTTTGAGTGGACAACCACTATTCATTCACTTCCAGCACTTTGAAACTACATTTGCAAACCCAACTTCCCATGCTTTGTAACTCATCCGTAAGACCACCTTGTGATTCCAGCAAATAACATCAAACAACTGAGATATTCCAAGCACTGTCAAGACCTAACATTAGAGACCTTGGGATAGTGTTCTGCAATCTGATTGTGGAAGACTGTCTTTCAAGAGAGGTAGTGCACCTACGCACTGCCTGTGTTGAGAAGTGCATAAAAAACACATCAATAGAACTAGCGCTAGAAGGAGGGCTTGACATGTTGAGGCTACAAATCTGAAAGTTGGAAATCGAAGAGAGCACTTTCAAGAAGAAATTTGAGATAGGGAGATCTCTTTCAATGCTAAAAATCAGAAAATTCTTAAGGCAAGTAGAAGCTGAGTCAAAATGGAGTGACATGCACAAATTGACATCACTCAGCTGCATGCAGATTTGAACAAGAGACTGAAGAAGCCATTGCAACACTTAGCATTGGTGGATAGATGTCGGATCCATTGCACTCGCAGGCACAACGAGTTGGGGTGTCTGGCTTTTTTGAGCAAAGTTGAAAGGATCTTGCAGGGAGAAATTCTCTTTTGGGAAATATACCAGCCTTTGGCTCTCGAAGACCCAGAGGAAGATTTGACAACCATGGCAACCAAAGCATTCAAGGAGTTGATCCAAGAACATTTGAGTAGCAAGGATGGAACAAGATTGGAGGAAGTACTAATAGCAAGTTAGTGTAGATTTCACAATGCACCACATTCAAAATTTACGTGTCCATCATGCGACAACATCATCGCTCAAGCCAAGGGTTGTTTGGATAAGTTGGAGCAGCCAACTACCAATAAGGAGAAGTTATCCAATGAGGCAGAAGATCTATCAGCATTTGGAGGACAAAACATTGAAGATGAACCAAAAAATTTGATACAAGCTGATGTTGGAGAAGCAAACATCGAAGTTGAAAGCCAGGAGGAAGAGACAGATTTCACTAGGACAATAAAGTGCCTTGGTGGAAATCTGATTGAAACTAATTTAGAAGGTCTTCCCTCCACCAATCAAAGGCAGCCCTCCACTCCAAAAGAAGAGCAATTGGTAGGTGACAATGAACCAATGAAGTTTGCAGCCGTGCATGTTGGGACAACCAACGAAGATGTTGAAGAACAGGAAAAAGAAAAGGTTGACAACATTGGAGCAGCAGAAAATGATGACAAAGACATTAGTGAAATCAGATTAGAAGACCTCTCCTTCGTTAATGATACTGATCGAGAATCTGAAAATGTAGATTTGGAGGAGTGGGAGCAACCACTTGCCATGGTTGTCTACCATCAAGCTTCTTCTTCAAGTGATGATGAGGACCCAATAGTGGAAAGATATGACTAGCTCGTCTCTAGATTAGCAAAGGATTGGTCCAAACTAACATGTCAAGTGGATTTGGAGGTACTACTACTTTCGAATTGGTGTAGACTTCATGATTCATCACACTATGATTTTGCATGCGAGCTGTGCAAAGAGGCTATCAAACAAGTTAGAGGACAAGTGGAGAAGCCAAGCACCTGACCTCCTCTACTTGCTGCTCGGATCGAAGTAGAAGACCAAGAGCTAGAGCCAAGTGACAACTCAGCTGAAGGAGGACCTCA